>PNEQ01110740.1:43210-77152 GCA_003012365.1 Medauroidea extradentata
AAAAAAAAAAAAAAAAAAAAAAAAAAAAAAAAAAAAAAAAAAAAAAAAAAAAAAAAAAAATGTCAGTAGACTACAGCAGGAAATAGTTGTAATATATGGTTACAAAACAAACTAAATATGGTACGAATGTAACATTTATTAAAACAACTTAAATGTTCGATATAAATACTTATCGCACGAGGAGAATACCCGAGCGCCAGGGAATCACAACCCGAATGCAGATTTCATGAGCATGTACGCAATATGCGTGCCCCGAAGGATGGCATGAAATGAGAACTTACGAAAGAGAAGCGTCAGAATGAAAAGGAGAGATAAAATGGGAGATCCCCGAGAAAACCCGTCGGCCAGCGGCATCGTCTGGCACGATTCCCACGTGCGAACATCCGGGGTCCGACCCCGCTGGGAATCGAACCCGGATCGCCTTGGCGTAAGGCGAGTGGTATGACCACCTCTACGCACAAACTACGCAACTACTACTCGGCCACGACAACTAGTCCCGCGGGATATAGGCGAACTATCGCTGTGTTGTCCTTGACCACCGCGCGAAATTGGTGTGGCGCACAACAGCACCGGCCATAATATTGTGGCACAGGCAGCTGGCTCGGTTTTCGCCACGCTATGTCTCCACTGACCGTGTGCCATGAACTCATGTCAGGTGCAGTACATTTCCCCTCCCTGTGACGTGTCTACATACTACTAGCGCCACGCTTCTTCCCCTCACGGGAGGACTAGTTGTCGCGGTCGAATAGTAGTGCGCAGAACTTCACTATTATTAATTTTCCTAAGGGACTTAAAAGGCGCAGTGGACAGCAATCTTCATCACCATGTTTTTATTTTTATATTTGTACCACATATTTTTTTCTCTAATTTTATATTCAAAATGTGACTAAATTTTGCTCTTACTAAATTTTTTTATCTCTCGTAATTTTTGCGTAATTGCATGTTTCCGTTTTAAAGACGACACTAAAACCAACTGACATACCAAACTGAAAAAATTCACAGTGGATTAAGACGTCGCATAGGCTACAATTTCACATACATAAAAACAAAGAATTAAAACTATTTGTATTTAAATAAAAATGCTGAAATTAAAAAAAATTAAAAATTCAATATATTTTTTTTAAATACAAAAATATTTCATTTTGTGATTTAACATAGCTGAACTTGTAGCCTACAACATCATTATTCATTGAGTTTTTTTTTTTTTTTTTTTATAGTTTGGCAAGTGAGTTGGTTTTAGTGTCGTCCTCAAAACGGAAACATGCAAATTTTGGCTTTAACGAGGCAGTACGAAAAAACTATGCGAGATAAAAACAATTTATAAGAGCAAAATTTAGAAAAATTTTGTGTCTACAACAAGACAAAAAATATCTGGTACAAGTACAAAAATGAAAACATTGCCGTATCATTTTATTTATGAAATGCGTGGTTCATATTTCAACGTTTTTTTATATTATCGAGTATTTCGAATCCGGTTGGAATTTCTCTAGATACAGCATTTTGAGAGGCCTGAAAATCGTGTTTGCAATAGGCAATCCGAATTTTTAAAATGGTAGTTACATCGTTTGAAGTGTGTGTTACTTTAGTAGATGTACGAACTCAAAGAACTTTAAGGCGTTTCTTCAAAAAATTAATAATTGCAACTTGTTGCAATGCATTTAAAGTGCAGGTAGATAGGAACCTCAAGAGTCATATTCAGCAGGTGCATGAGCATTGTTGCGGCATATTATGAGAAAGTTTTTTTTCTAAGAAATACTACTAAATGTAGGTTTGATAATATGAAAAGAAAATTAATTTAGAACCATGTTTCCCTATTTTTGCTTTTTAGATACCATGCTTAGAAACATGGTTTCGGGGTACCTCAAAACGACCAAAAACTGCTTTTCAGGCAGCTGTCACGTAAAATATTCCAACCGGAATCATAAACCGAAAATAGAGGAGCATGCGCTGGGCTTTACTTTGCACTTTACACAAATAAAAATAACGTTCACAGCTTAAAGTCCCATAGGAAAAGACCAACGAACGAAACATTGCAAGCCGTTTTCGCTCACCGCGCATAAAGGCAGGACGGTCGTTGACGCACGAGCCAGTCTAGATCTTATCACCTGCCTGCTTCCCTACCTCAGACGAGGCATCTAGTCCCTACTGTATAGGGCCCTTAAGGGTGTTCAAGTGCGATAAAATCGTAATTTTATATTTATATGAAATAGTGTTAAGTTTTCTAGACGATACTTGTGAGTGTAGTTTCCCCTTACAAAACAATTTTACCTCTTGTAGCTTTCTCATAACGGTGCGTCAAAGTCAAAATTGGCATATTTTGCTGCCATGCAAATAGTGAAAACCAATTGACTTACGCGAGTGAAATAATTCACAGTGAAATAACATGCCACGGGCTACGCAATAAAACATTTATAAAAAATCTCGTGAACTATTTTTGTATTTTAAAAAATTTCTGAATTTTCGACTTTTTTCCTGTACTATTGCGATTTAAAAAAAAATTCACAATATTACTTTATGGTTTTTTAAAATACTTTATTGCATAGCTCATAGGATGTAACATCACAGAGAATTATTTTGTTTAAGTAGGTCAGTTTGTTTTCACTATTTGCATGGCAGCCTAACTAGCAAATTTAGACTTTGACGCACCGTTATGAGAAAACTGTGAGAGCTAAAATTGTTTCGTAAGTGGGAACTACATTCACAAGCATCGTCTACAAAACTAACACTATATCATAAAGATATAATATTATGATTTTATCGCACTTGAACACCCTAAAAATTCGAGCATAGGCCCCCAGGCTTGCTCCCTTCCCCTCCTTTCTGCCTCCCCTCCCCCTCCTCCAGAACATCGTTTAATCCTGAGTCCGACCCGAATTAGCGCTCGCCCCGAGCTGCCACGAAGTAAAAAAATGTATATACTGTGTCGAGTGTCGCCGGTGAGATACGATTACAACTTCCGACGGAACTTCATTTGCCGTCTGTGGATGATTAGTTCAGTGTGGCTGTACCCGCGTCTGACCTACCCCCTCGCTAACCGTTTAACACGGTTACTAGCCGGTTCCTTCGTCTGCCGACCCTTGTGTGGGGGTGAACTGTTTGCCGAGAATACGGGGGAGAGTTTCAGATTTAGCCCTTCCTGGCAGAGTTAGTCAACCTGGCGCGTTTGTGTAGCACAAGCACTGTCAACTCCAATCATTTCAGAGTTTCCTGAGAAAGCCTGTTATACGACGTTTTGTAATGTTAATTTTTTTTTTTTACTAATTGTTTGCTACTTTACCAGTACAAAAATCAGATGTGCACGAACTGAAAAAAAAAATTGAACTGTTAAGGCGGCTGCCATCCCCCACGCTTCAAATGCGTCGCAGCGTGTTCGAAAACGTATTATTATCTACGAAATAATTCCACGCGTGCCCATCGTACCAACGTATGAAAAGAAAATACACTTGAGACAACGTCAGAACTTCATTGTTAAGACACTGCGCTTATTAAAACAGCAGATTCTAAGCCCTTCACATGACTAAAAACGGCAATTTCAGACTGCTGTACTTCAAAATGTACTAACCGGATGTACGTGAAACTCAGATTGCGATGTGCACTGATATTTGATACAAACTTCAATAAAATTGTATGGTCACCACTTAATGTCCCATTGTAAAACGGTTCGGTGGGAACATTGCACGTTATTTCAAAGCTTGGATCGTTGAGGCGATGCGGCATTTGATGCGCGTTTCAAGGTCGTCCTTATGTTTTCATCATGTCTGAGCCTCTAACGCGCAGGTAGGCGGCGCTCTTGAGTTCCGTTTTGGATAGGTTTTATTATCATCGTTGCCAAATCCTATAGGTTAGTTATGGTAAAAAGAAAGGTGTTACTCGAGAAACAATTTAGAATAGAATTACTTGAAAAACAATACCTGTGAGGCATAATTAAAATCATTCTGAAATTTATTTAACGATACTTTCATTCCTGATCATTTTCATAATCTACTTGACGGCTATTTGCGCAAGATTTACCGGCCATTCTGTAGGTAAACACCTTTGATATGGAAAATTACCATTGTACGCTAAGCTAAATAACATAAATAATTAAAGAAACAGTTCAGTGCTTTGCCATTGTGCGCCAAATCTTTCCACACATCACTGACGATGGCTTAAAAAGCACATTTCAAGTCGGCAGAAATAATACTACTACCAGAACAACAGTTGTTTTGCCACTCAACTCAGCGTAGTTCCACAAGAACCCGCCAGATTTCTCTACAGTTTCATCACTTACACGAATGTGCGGTCTCGTGCAAGAATGTTAAGGGGAATGAAGCCCCAAAGCAGAGAATTATCACAATTTTCGACATCAATATTTTTCCCTCGCTTACTATAGAAAATCAAAGTTACACAACCCGTAGATTACACTTCTGTACACCTTCTTACTTTATTACATAGTCACAGACTTCATGGTTTTTGGAGCACTGATGGCATATAGGAAAAATTGTCTATATTTTCCTATCTGCCATCACTGCTCCAAAAATAAGACGGTTTGTGACTATGTAGTAATGTAATAAGTTGTACAAACGTATCATTTCTGGATTCCCGAACCTTGATTTTCGGTAATCAGCGAGGGGCAAAAGTTATGTCGAAAATTTACTAAGCGATGTGGGCTGCACTCTCTAAGGAAGTGGTAAATTCCGTAAACTAAGAGAAGTAAGCTTAAGTTTTATTTTTTTTTTTTTTTGAGAGGGTTGGGCGATCGCCCTCACCGCCCACCTCCTTGGATCCGTCCTTGGTAATATTACTTCAAGTCATAAAGTGAAGCTTTTATTTTCATTCTCTTCCTCGCTTAGTGTGATATCACATAAAACTATGTTCACAAGCCGACTGTCGGAAAGAGCACGTGAACTTCTGAACTAATCACAAACGCCTCATGAATGTAACTCTATCAATCAACTTTGTAGTCGGGACACGCAACTTCACGCATTTAAGCACCCTAGGGTCTGTAAAAGGCACTACGTACCGTTTAACAATCGTCCTGTTTTCATATACACTGTTAAAAATTTCCGTAAATTTACGGGCAATTTTACGGAAACGTCTGTTTAATTAACGGTAACGTTATTTTGTAACACCATTATACATAATAATGTTTCATTAATTAAAAACATGGAAAACTACGAGAAGGAACTAAATAAATAACCAAACGCATTATTGCGCCTGCATCATAAAGAAGTCACATAAACATGCGAGTTTCCATAAGTGGAGCTAGTTACCTTCCGTAAATTAACGGACACTTCTGAAGAATATTTTACCAGCACTTCTCCGTAAAACAACGAAAATTATTTTTAACAGTGCCACCTAATATTTGTGAGAGTTTTTAACAACTGTTGTTTAGTACTCCTTAGCATACTAAAAATTCCACTGGCATTCGGTACCACTTGAAATACTCTCATGTACACCGTTATAAATTTTAACGGAAATGTACCGTTAATAAACGGAAATAGTGTCCGTAAAAGTAAAATACGGAAATGTCTATAGTAAATATACACTACGGAATCATACGTAATATGTCCATAAGTCTGCTGCGGACACTTACACGGAAAAAAAAATCGAAAATGTATGGGTTAGACAGATGTAAATATTACGGATATATTTTAATAACATCACCGGTAAATCTGCAAATCTGTATAAATGTAATTGTAGCATTATAGACATGTAAGTATGGCTCAGTTCCGTGTGATGAAACTGTTTTACGGAAACGTCTGTTGGATACGGAAATAAGTTTCCGTGAATCCGCGGAGGTATCTGGATAAATTTTTATCGAAAAATCCGTAAATCGACGGAAAATTTTTTTTACACTGAAGAACGGTACAATTCTGAATTGATGCCTATAGCGCTGAATCATATTCCATACACTCTTAAGAGGAGGCGGCGTGAGGGAACAGCGCAGCGTAGCGATAAGAACCAGTGTCCAACGCTTAACGAGAAATATATCGCCTCTATTCGCAGCACGCCGAACTGGCGTGCAAAGTTTTTCTTGTATTCTATTTCCTACGGGACATTAAGCGATGACCCTTACATTGTATTTTTGGATATTATGAAGTAAAGACCAACACATACCTCGCGCTTTACACTTTACGAATTCAGGTAATATTTTCGGAGTTATAGCAGTAAAAAAAAAAACAGTCATTTTGAAAGGCCGAATTTCGTGTTTATAGCAAGCGTGCTGAAATTCTGAAAACATAGAAGCATAGTTTCAAGTGGGTTTTCTCTTCGTAGATGAACATAATATGAGTAAGTTAAAAAGTTTCGCGTAAAAAAGAATACGCGTGACACGCTGCAACGCCATCCATGCGCCAGTCGAGGACTCCTCTTAAGAACAGTTTACCCGACAAACTCAATAACGTTACGCACCGGATCGTGCGTGAGGATATTTTTTTTAAACAGTCAGGGGAACACGTCTTGTTGACCCGAAACAACACATCTCCCGGCGGGAAACATGACAGGCAGGGGCCGTAAGGCAACCAGACAGACACGTGTCGAGGGACTGTTTTTAAAAAGGAGCAAGATGAGCAGAAGAGAAAAATACATTTCCTCCTTCCCCCTTTCCCACCACCCCCACCCCCCTAAACAACCCTGGATGCCGGCTGCTCTTTTTACGTTATTGGTGGAAAATTGGAAAGTTTTTCCTTTCGTGCTTGACATTTCTAGCGCTGCCTGCTTCTCTTCCTCCCCCACCCACAGACTTTTATATATTTGATGTGACTCATATTTTGTTAGAGGGGTATATCTGAGAGTGGGCGAAGGAAAGGAGGTTGGTGGGGTTGCTGCGGTGTTGCCAAGTGGGGTCTAGGGGAGCGCGGAGGTTGCGGCAACGCTGGGACGAGTATTTCTCCGCCACCCCTACCACCACCCCGCGCCGGCAGCCATTACGCTCGAAGACGCAGTGTTGCTGCGTGCGAGAGGCGGGAACACCATTTCATCAACGACACGAAGGGTACGTATGCTCATCGGCAAATGTGAAAGGGTAAAAAAAAAAGGGGGAGAAAAAGAAGATAAACTTGCCTGAGCAGAGTGGAAATCGCGAGTGTTGGCGCTCAAGGACGAAATAACTTATCATTTAGGCTATGCGATGGGTGGAGCCACGGTTTTTTTGGCGAAAATATTTTTGCGCCAATTTGTTTCAGTACCTTACGTGAACATCTGCAGCTCTGCTTCATGGTCAGTGATTGGACGTATGATGTCCTAATTGCCTTATTCTTGTAGGTGCAGTCATATAAGAGACATGCCTGAACAAAGACACATTGCCAAATAACCATTACGCATAGCTGTCGATGCGTACTATACTGAAACAAGGTGATGCAAAAATCAGTACCTGAGAAGCATAAGTGGGTAAGTCCAAAATTGTCGGAAGTAAAATACGCATACCAATCTTCTGAGAATTTCATGGGCTTTCAGATGCATGTGGCGGTAAGTCCAAATGAATCCTCAGACAGGAAAAAAAAAACGATGTACATTACCAACAAAAGTGTTTAGACTCTTGTCGTGAAAAAGTGACGTTTTGGAATTACCACCTTATGCTTCTTAGGTACAGAAATCTAATCGCGACAAAGTCGTGACTCTAGTGATTGGTAGAAGCCGGAAAAATGCGCGGGTTCACTGACCTGTAGACTAGTCTCCAAGAATATTTGTGTACTGAATGTGATAGCTAGGGACTGGAAAATTTCGCCAATTCTATGATTTAGGCTAGAATCCATTATACTATGCATACTTAAGCCCCGTACATTCGTTCATTGTCTGCTGTTCCACTGAGTAGCAGCTAGTTGACTAATAGTCGGGGCTTAAGGACGTTGGACCCGTAAAAATTCAAAATTTTATATTTGTGCCAAACACTGTTCAACTTTTACACATCAGGTAACATGTCATTTCCCCAAATAAAAAAAAAAATTAGGACCCATAGTTTTAGCATTATGACCTATCAAAGTCACAAAATGGCAGTTGCGGTGTAGCCAAAATAATAAAAAATAATTAACTTGCAGAAACAAGATAATTCATATTGATTCTTAATGATGTGAGCTACTTCAAGACACTTTTGTGAACACAGAGGGATAACTTTTTGTATTTTTAAAAAAATTTATGCAAATGAGTAAATTTTTGCATAACATTGACTTTTGGCTACTACTGAAATTTTCAAAACTAACTTTTGTCAACCATGTCGTAAAATGCATTGATACACTAACTATTAGTTCCTGTAATTTTGAATTTATTTGTTAGTTTTTTTTTTTTTGATTTTGGCTACACCGCAATGGCCATTTTGAGACTTTAATGAGTGATTATGCAAAAACTATGGGGCCTAATTTTTTTTTTATTTGGGGAAGTGACATGTTATCTGATGCGCAAAAGTTGAACAGTGTTTGGCATAAATATAAAATTTTGAATTTTTATGGGTCCAACGCCCTTAATTAAGTATGCATAGTAGGCCTATAATGGATTCTAGCCTACAAGTCATTGAATTCGCGAAATTTTCCATTCCCGAGTGATAGCAGTTGTTTATTAGCTGCTCGCTGACAGTGAAACGGGCCTGTTCTCAGCCACAGTTTCATTATTGGCTCAGCTACTTCCAGGACGTGTCGAGTAAGTCAACTGCTAATTGTGAACGTGATACAGACCTTTAGTTGTTGGAATTATAGCTCGCACCTGAAAGAAAACGCGAATTTTTCAGGTCTCTAGTGATGGGTGTAAAGTCATGAGCAGAGACCCGGAAATTTCGTGGGATCGTGTGAGGACAAGTTAGATTTTGAAGTCAGGTTCGTGTGAGTTACTTCGGCGTCTGGGTTACTGTTGACTAAACTTGTTAATTCGAGGACTTTGAACAAATAGCGAACCTGCACGAGAATACTCACTGACTACCAATTACCGGAACACCAGTCAATGAACAAGTACTAGATGAAGACAGAGTGTACACAGGAGTGTGGCAGGTCGTTGAACCTGCAGAATAAGGTTCCTATCTACCTGCCCTGAAAACGCTTTGCAGCGTGTTGCGATTTATCATTTTTTGAGGAAACTACTCAACGCGCATTACACGTGTATGTCTACGAAAAAGAACGCACACTTCAAAAAACGTTTCTATAAGTTTAAAAATTAGTATAGCGTAATATAAACATGATTTTTAGGCCCCTCAAAATGGCTAAAAACGGCATTTTCAGACTGCCGTATCTAGAAATATACCGGCCGGATTCGAAAAACGCCATGATAGAAGTATGCGTTAGACTTTAAACGATAGTTTCCACAAACAAAATGACATGGTCACCTCATAAAGTCCCGTAGAAAATGATTAATAGTGAAGGTCCGCACTCCAGTTGCGTGGCAGGCGCGTTGAGGCGATACTGCGTTACATACGCCGGCTGACGACGCTCTTAGCTCGTTATCGATGTTGTGCCTCACACATACTAACGCAGCCTCCCAAGTTAAAACCTTAAGGGCGTTGAACCCGTAAAATTTATTATTTTTTTTTTTATATTTGTGCCAAACACCGTTCAACTTTTGCACATCAGATAACACGTCATTTCCCCAAATAAAAAAAAAATTTAGGCCCAATAGTTTTTGCAAAATCACTCATCAAAGTCACGAAATGGCCATTACGGTGCAGCCAAAATCAAAAAAAGTAATTAACTAACGAATTCAAAATCACGGGAACTGAAAGTCAGCGTATCAATGCATTTCATGACATGTTTGACAAAAGTTAGTTTTCAATATTTCAGTAGTAGCCGAATGTCAAAGTTATGCAAAAGTTTACTAATTTTCATCAATTAAAAAAAAATACAAAATATATCGTTTTGTGTTTACAAAAGTGTCTTAAAGTAGTTCACATCATTAAGTATCAATATGAATTATCTTGATTTTTCAAGTTAATTATTTTTTATTATTTTGGCTACGCCGCAACTTCCATTTTGTGAATTTGATAGGGGATTACGCTAAAACTATGGGCCCTAATTTTTTTTAGTCGGGGAAATGACATGTTACCTGATGTGTAAAAGTTGAACATTGTATGGCACAAATATAAAATTTTGAATTTTTACGGGTACAACGTCATTAAGAATGGATGTGCTAAATTCACGTTATTTTCTGACAGCAGACTAGACTGCATGCTGCTATATGTTCGCTCGACGTCTCTCATTGGCCGACAATGCCGTAGTCTGCCAATAGTTAGGGCCCGGTAGTTTTCGCGAAAAGATTTTTGCAGCACTTTGTTTCAGTGCCTTACGTGCGCACCTGCATCTCTGCTTTGTGGTCAGTGATTGGATGCCTTAACAGCCAGCGTGTGGAGGTTAAACCCGCAAATCATAGACGTGATGTGTGGTAGTTATCCGCGTACTGATTGGCTCAGTCAAATGAATAACGACTCTGCACAAAAACACTCTGCCAAAATCCATGAAGTTGAACTGCAGGTGTGCACGTAAGGCACTAAAACAAAGTGGGGCAAACATCTTTTCGCGAAAACTACCGGTCCCTACCAATAGTTTAAAGTCCAACGGTAGAGTCACCAATATCCTGTAACGATTTACACACGTAACTGTTATCATTAGAGCCAGAAAAATGTCGCGAATTCAGTGACCAGCAAGCTAGTATCCATTGTACTATTCATAGAGCCACAATTTTATGGCGAAAAGATTTTTGCAACATTTGGTTTCGATGCGTCATGTGCACACCTGCAGCTCTGCTACATCGTCTGTGATTGGATGATTTTACTCTCACTGGCCTTGGCAAATTATAGACGTACAGACTCACAATAATCTTATTCTGATTGGTGCAGGCAAATGAGAAACGTGTCTGAACAAAGACACGCTGCCAATAACCTTGAAACAGAACTGCCGATGTGCACGTGAGTCACTGAAACAAAGTGGGGCAAAAATCTTTTCGCAACAAAATCGTGGCCCTACCTATTCATTCTCAAGCCCCGTATATTAGTTCATTGTCTGTTGTTCCACTCAGCAACAGCTAGTGGACAAACCCTCGAGGCTTGAGTATGCATAGGCTAGTTCATTCTAGCATGCTGTCCCTAGTCACCACACGAAGGTACTTATCTTATTAACTCGTAGATCGCACTCGGGTATATGAGAATTTCAGTCGAACATATCACTAAATAATAACGCAAATTTTGCATGCCTTTAGTCAAAGGCAGGGATGTGAACAGCTACATCACGTAGGCCTAACGTGAGACACGGGAGGTTACGCATTCAAGGCACAAGCAGAAATACACATATTCCTAGCGTCATATTTGCTCCTACGCGCAAGAAATTCACAAGCCTGCGCAAAAGCACGACTATTAAATAGGCCTATCGGTTTTTTTCAGGTAATTTAGTGTGGTAAGGCCAGAAATTATAACAATTATGATCGATCACGCCACATTATGGCTTTCAAAGATTCTTGCAGTAGGTGTATAAGAATTACTGAAATATTATGGACATACGCTCAGTGGCGGCTCGTGGGTTGTTGCCAGGTGGGGCTGCAGATGGTCAGAACTGTACACTCTTGACCATATGAAATATTTGCCGGCTACTATATATGTTGTGACCACTCAGTAGTAAGGAGCACCTGCACATCAGCGTGTCAGTGGCTGTAGAGTCAACCAGCGCACAATCCTGTACAGCTCTTGGCAACTGCAGCCCTACCTGGCAACAACCCACGAGCCGCCACTGCATACGCTATTGCAGTGCTGTTTTGACTCAGAAAAGTAAGAGTGAACCAAGAAAATACAATAAAATGATACAAAACTCGCCGAATTAGTTGTTGTCACCAGGAACGTAAGTAATAAAATCTAAATAAAATCCAACAGGAACTGTGCCAAATCACACGGGATTCAAATAAACGAAAATTTTAAGATTAAAACAAATAACAAAATTAAAAACGAAAGAAAACTGATAAAATTTAGGACACCAAAATTAAGAACCACAAACAAATAAGACGAAGACAGTGTTATACACAAAACAGGATGACTAGAGATGATAATTTATCGCAGGAAAAGTTGACTGTTTGATTGATTTCAACACACGTTCAGCTTACCAGAAGATAACTGGCTTTAGCTTGTACTTGGTGCTGTTACCACATTTGACTGAGCCAATAAGAGTCCCGATGTTGTAATATTTGATGCCTGATATTAGTCTGCAGACAGCTACGTTGTGTCAGTGTTTTCAAGGCTATGGTGGCACAAAACACATTTTCGCAATATACCATAATATCTAAGGATGACCCAATAGACACGTCATGGACATAAGACTAGAAGTAACAACGATGAACAAACAGAAGAACATAAAAAGTATTTCTCAGGCGAGACAGTCGCGATGTTTCGAGAGCTGACATCTTCTCCCATCTTCAGGCGGACTGAACTGGGACAATATTTTCTTTTTGGCGACCACCCAAATTCCGTTACGCCGGCATGTACCTATGGGTAATCTGGTATGCATTAGTATCTAATTATTACGCGAGGAGGGATTGAGTGCGTCTCAAGTCAGAGCCTTCTACGCATTTGGTCGGACGCAAGGTAAAAGCAAATACCTAGGGCCACGATTTTGTCGCGAAAAGATTTTTGCCTCACTTTGTTTCAGTGACTCACGTGCACATCGGCAGTTCTGTTTCAAGGTTATTGGCAGCGTGTCTATGTTCATACACGTTTCTCATTTGACAGCACCAATCAGAATAAGAGAATTGTGAGTCTGTACGTCTATAATTTGCCAAGGCAAGTGAGAGTAATATCATCCAATCACAGACGATGTAGCAGAGCTGCAGGTGTGCACATGACGCATCGAAACCAAATGTTGCAAAAATCTTTTCGCCATAAAATCGTGACTCCACCAATGTATTTTGCTTGACCTCCTTGCTCTTCGGCTGCAGTTCGCCAAGTTACCTAGAGTGTTGTGCGTCTTTGGCGCAATCAGGGCGATCAGGTTCAAACTCCGCCCACTTTTTTCCAGTGTTTTCCAAAGTAAGTAAAGATTTCTGGAGCCATGCTTTAGGATTGTGAGTGAAGGAAGTGTTTCATAAATTGATAAAATACGTTTTGATAAACTATTTACCTTTATTATGGAAACACTGGCAAAAAATTGGGAGGGAAGTGGGTGGATTTTGAACCCGACCGCCCTGATTGCAGCGCCATAGGCGTACAACACTCTCGGTAACTTGGTGAACTACAGCCAAACAACAAGCGAGTTTTCAGACCTGTTCTTCTACGGCCGTGCTAGAGACAATACCGGACAGCTCCACGCAAATACTAAGAGTATGCTTGTAAAAAATAACCTAGCGGTATGAGGTGAAACTAACATATATTTTGATATTTTTGTATAATATTTTGTTTTATTATTTTAACATGTTTATTTAATAATACGTATTTATCCTATGGCTATTTTTTGTTTCCTCCATTCAACGAAAATATGTTCAACACAGAGAATTTTTTTTCCAGAATTTTTGTGTTGGCAGCGTATATCTAAAATAAATTAAATATCGGTCTGCCTTCTGGTGGTTTGACGTTGCAACACAATCAGAATTCTCGCCAAAGCGCTCAAACTGTCCGGTATTAGTTTATAGCATATTTGGTAAAAGGAGGTCGCTGACCTCGTGGGCTGAGCAGGGTTATCTGGAGGCATGACTGCAATTGGAGAGGAAGTGTCAGATATAAGGACAGAAAATGTAATGTAAGTGGTCTTTACGTCTCGTTGACAACGAGGTCTTCAGAGACAGTGACAAGCAACATGGTACAACTACAGGAGCTGATGGAGAAGTCGGTAATGGTCTTTTGTAAGAAAATCATCCCCAATTTCGGGAATCCACGTAAACCAGAAACCAGAATGGCCGGAGAGATGGAGCGAACAATATTAATATAAACGGCTTTGCACCGCTTAATACAGGCTGTCCAGAAACTGCTGCATCATACGAAATATGGGCTGAATTGGAGACAGGAGACGGAAACGTTAGTTGGAAAATGTACGATAACATTTTGTCGTACACGCACTACGTGCAGAGGTGATGGTACATATATCGCGAAAAATTTTTGTGACACTTGAAAACACTGTAGTTCGTTGCGACATGTATGAGTAGGTCATCTGACACAACATAACTGTCTGGAGAGCAATAATAGGCATAGCGGGATTCTTATTGGTTCAGTCAAATAGGGTAACAGTTCTATGCACAGGCGAATCATAAGCTTCACGTGCGTTGAAACCCAGCAAACAGTCAAGTTTTCCCGCGATAAACCATCATCTATAACTATGTGGTAATATCACAACTGTAGTCCCCTCTTGTGCTCCACAGATGTCTCACTTATCTTACTACTACTGTTCTGACCATCATATTATGGGCGCAGGTTCAAATACCGAGCGGAACAAACATGATTCTACGTCCATCTGACGTAACATACATGAAATAACCCGTGGACGTGTAGCGCAAGAAGGGACTAACTCCACGCTGTTGCCACATTGTGTGCGGAAAATGTCATCGTGCAACATTTCACCACTAACAGTCTCGTCTCATCTTCAGTCCGGAATTCGCTTGGTGTGCTAATTTTGGACAGTCTGTACAATTTAACGTGTAAATCTCTATGCTTCTTACGCCACGGCTGTCAGGTATGAAGCGCCATTAAAGTTTGTGCCATTTCCAAAACGTGATGTAACTTTGCGCCCATGGGAATTAATCGGCAGGCAAGTACGTTTCAAGCAGCTCGCACGGGAATCAGTTTATGTAGATCTGGCAACATCGGGGCCAGACACAGCTCGACGGGGCCGGGATTATTCTTGGCTCGAGGAAAGAAAATGGGGGATTGTGGGGGTGGGGAGGACGTCTTATAGCGTGTAAGGCCGAGACAAATAAACACAGCTTATGTACTGGCGCGCTGACAGCAACCTTGACAACACTGTCCGCGTGATGCCAGGTCTACTCGGCGGAGCTTCTGCCAAAGACGTTCACGAAGAACAGAATGATTGAAGGTCGCACGATAACTACTTAGAGCTACAGGATTCAGGCGAAAAGAATTTGCACCAAATTGTTTCAGCGCCTCAAGAGTGTGCGGTAGATAAATTTACGCTGAAAACATAAATTTATTTCTACGATTTTTTTTCGAAGCCCACTATAGATAAAATACTCAATGACAATCCTAGATAATGATATTTGCCAACTTTATGAGTAAATATTTATCCAGAATTACAAATTCGTTACGCGTGATCTCTTGTGCCGCAGTTAAATGCACGAGGTTCCGGCGTCAGAGATTGTGCCTCAGAAGTTCGTAACACTGGAAACAATTTTGTTTAAAACGTTGGCTAAAACTATTGTCTAGGATTGCTATTGTTTACTTTTCACACATTAGCTTCATAAGCCTAAAGTTACAGATTAATGTTTTTTTTTTTGCGTTGAATTATGTACCACGCCCTCTTAAGTACACACCTGCAATTCTTCTGCAAGGTCAGTGATTGGGTAGTATCGCCACATTGAACTTTTTTATTTATTTTTTAATTCTGTGGTTCGAAATGTTAAATCGGTGAATATACCACGAATCCTATTCAATTTGCACTACAGTATATATAGTCATGGCGATTGAGCTGGTATAATCCGTTTCACATACGTTTGGTAGAATTTGACAAATACTTATCAAAAATAATTTTCTATATTTTGTGATTTGTGGCATAATGACAGGCATTTTTAGATCTAAAATGAGCCGAAAATATCAATTTCACTATTTGTGCTTCAAAGTTTGTCTTGCATTGTGCCACAAATCACAAAATATTAAATATTATTGTCCATATGCAACTGTCAAATTTTACTAAACATGCGTTAAACGGAGTATAATTAAGGATAGGAATATTTCGCGAATTCAGTTGCCTGCATGTTATAATTGAATATCTTGTGCATACTCAAGCCCCGACAATTTGTCCACTAGCTGCTACTCAGTGGAACAGTAGACAATGAACGAATAGACGTGGCTTGCGTATGAATAGGAAAATGGATTATAACATGGGGTTCATTGATTTCGTGAAATATTCCCATCTCTAAGTATGATGTATAATTAGAGGAGACTCTAAAAATGCACGTTTTCTTTTAGGAGCAAACTAGTGTTCAAGCAACTATAGGTCCGTATCACGTTCACAATTGGTCGTTGACTTACAGGACACTTCCTGGAAGTAGTTGAGCCAATAATATAACTGTAGTTGAATGCAGGCCCATTCCGCTGTGTCAGCGAGCAGCTAATAAACAACTGGTGTCTGCACGATTTCACAAATATTCTTGGAAGCTAGCATACAGGTCGGTGAACCCGCGAATTTTTCCTGTCTCTAGTAATTAGGTCGCAATCAAACAGGAAAATTATAATTACAAGAAAATTTGCTTGGCTGAATGCTGTAGCGTTAATAGGTAGGGACGGGAATTTTTTGTGAAAATATTTTTTCCCAACTTTGTTTCAGTGCCTTACGTGCACACCTGCATTTCAACTTCAAGGTTATTTACAGAGTGTTTTTCTGCAGAGTCGTTATTCATTTAACTGTGCCAATCAGTACATGGATAACTGCGACACTTCACGTCTGTGATTTGCGGGTTTAAGGCCTTTGGTACGGAGTTTTGCAGTGATTTCGAAAATATTTTTTTTTATTGCTACCTAATACTCATATCAAAATTTCGCTCCACTTTTTTGACACTTACATGTTACAATTTGTAGCTAAATTTTTTTGTAGCATTCTACTGAATGGTTTTTAGATTTCGTTACCCAAAGTACCACGTTTTTCGTCGTGAAGATAAGCAAGAATGAAGGAAATTATTTTTTTTGCTGGCGAATGGTACATTATTTAAAAAAACGCGTCTACAGTATTGTGCATCATGTGATTGCACATTGACTGAAATTTTTTCAAAACTTTTGGTTAAAAAATATTTGAGTTATTGGCACCAGTCTGAAAAAAACTCGGGAACAAGCCCTTAACCTCCACACGCTGGGTGTTACGGCATCCAATCACTGACCACAAAGCAGAGATGCAGGTGCGCACGTAAGGCACTGAAACAAAGTGATGCAAAAATCTTTCAGCGTAATTTCCTATCTCTAGTAATAGGTAAATTTCAAAGACTGTACATTAGCAGAATGTTAACAGAATTTGTGGCATAATCACAGATTCGGTGATTTTCTTGTCGCGGCTTCAAAACCAAAAAATAATATTATTCAGTATGGCTATTGAAACCGAGCATTATTTAGTCTCAGCATCTTGGAGCTCTATCCGAAAAGCTCAGATGTGTGGTGTCGAAGTAGCCTTATTCTTATTGGCACAGTCAAATCAGCGACACCTCCACACAAAGACACCCCACCAATAACTATGAAGAAGAGCTGGAGACGTACACGTAAGAGAATCGAACATGTTGGTGCAAAATTCTCTTCACCAAAATCGCTAACTCTACCTACCTAGATATATAAAGAGGGGTGTTGGTGTGTATTATGTACGTATTTATGATACATATAAGTATTATGTATGTTTAATGTGTGTATTATGTGAACATGCATGTATGTATATAAATATAAAAAAATAAAAATATAAACAAAAATGTATTGATCGATGGTTAAATAACTTAACTGATGATGAGTTCTTTAATTCTTAAGTAGTAGTTTACTGTAATTTATTATTTTTACATTTTATATATTTTCAATTGTTAAATACTATATGTATCCATCAATAATTATTAATTTTTTAAAATTAGAAATTTATGCAGCATTAAAAAAAAAATTTTTTTTTTTCAAGTTAAATTATTACTATGACAAGTTTCCTTACATAATTTACCACCGCTATAGAAAATAATTTGTCTAGTAGCACAAATGCCATGCCCCATTATCCTCGGGGGCCGCGGTGGTCGTTGGGTCAAACCGATACGGGTTCGATTCCCGGCGGGGTCGGTCCCCGGATTTTTGCATGTGGGAATCGTGCCGGACGATGCCGTTGCTCGGCGGGTTTTCTCGGGGATCTCCCGTTTTCTCCGCCCCTTCATTCCGACGTTGCTCCCCACTCACCTCATGTAACCCCTCACCAGCGCCGAAGACCTCGATGTTAATCGCTGGCCAAAATCTCTCACTCACCCCACTATCTTCCCAGTTCCGTACCACTAACCCCCTCATGATTCCGACACCATCTGATCTTCCTGCACAGGAGGCAAGAGAACTCAGGCAGAGATTGGCTCGTGGGCATCTAGTGTCTCTCCCGAGGAGCTGATGAGACACCCGAGGCGCCGAGACAGGTTCACCGTGTTATTGGAAGGGCCCTTATAGTAGTCACCGAGAAAGGTAAGGCCAGGGAGGGAAAGGGAAGACCCCTCCTCATTTTCCGCACAACCCGAGACCTTCGACCATGCCCCCTGGCTTGTTTTCCTGCCGAGAGTAATGAAGAAGAGAAAGGGTGATTCCTGAGAGTCCGCGCGCAATCTCTCTCTATCCCCATCTCTCTTACTCTCTGGTACTTCAAACGGATCACCCGACACGTCGAGACACCAGCCGGGAGGCTTTCAAAACCTCCCCTCTCTCCTCGATTCAACCGACCGAATCTCACAGGAACTCTGCCCATGGACGGGCAGCGAATCTCGGCTCTGTTCGATTCTGAAAAATTAAAGGACCTTACATAATTCCGCGTCCTGGGAAAATGCCACAGAGCGATGACCCCACACACACTCTAAATCTGAATTAGTGAATATTAACTGATTTACGCTGATAGATGTAGCAGTTTCAACAATGTGAATAAGTGAAAATAGTCACGGTTTAATTAGTGAATATTCACTAGTGTTCATTAAGAGAGCGGACATCTCACAAGTGAATCAGTGAATATTGACAGTTTTTATTCAGTTGTTTTCAAAGAACAGTTTTCACTTATTGAATCAGTGAATAATTACTAGAAAATTTGTGGACATTCCGTAATTAACTTGTGGAATGTCGGAATCAGTGAATAGTCACCAATTTCACAGTGGTATCTCACTGATTCGATTTGTTGAAACTGATCCATCCATCGACGTGAATAAGTGGCTATTCACTAATTCAGATTTAGAGTGCATGCCGCCGATAGATATCACTTCAAGGACACATATGCGCCCCAGCATGAACTTTTCATAGCAGTGCATAGTCCAATTTCCCTTCTCATGAGGCAGATCCAAATCCACACGATTCACACTTCATCACGTAAGGTTCGGTGGACTTTTGACAGAGGTCACAACAATCAACTATCTTGAACAACTTGTTCGAGTAGCATCCTGCGTGGGCCTTGCCAACTGTTGGATACAACACAGTAAGCCACCCACCGTCGATGATAAAGAAATCTAATGGGAGAATTGATGCAAAAATTGTTAAGCAGCTTTGATTTTATTTGTTGTGTACTTCTATGATTTTAGGAATAAAAAACGTAGCGTCGGAGCAGAGGTCTTCAGTTCTCGAGCTGCCGATTCAAATTCACATGATACACACATAATCACATAGGTGAACACGGACTCACGATAGTAAAAGGTCACATTTTGCACTCAAATGTTACAAAGGTCAAGACACTATCCCTGAGCTCCCTTCGCCGAGCAAGACATATTTCTCTATGTTTAGCTGGTAATGAGTTGTGGTTTCATCCGAAACCAGATCTCTGAAACCTTGTTTCCTTCCTCTTTTCTAGGAACAGAAATATAACAATCCTTGCCTTGTGAGGTATGTGGGGTTTACATCTCACCGACAGCTAGTTCATTACAGGCGGTGAATACAACATCACACAATTACAGGAACTGCGAGAGGAATCGGCCATGGTCGTTGTTAAAGAAACATTCCAGCATTTGTCTGGAGCGATTTTGGAAAACCATGGAAAACTGAAATCAAGATAACCGAAGCCGGAATAACTACTTAAATCATACTGTTACGTGCAATATCCATGAAATATTTGCTAATATTTCGTTAGTTAACACGAATACTTGTGCTATTGTTACCATGCTACCGACAGAAGGTTACAAACAAATAGGTGCCATACTAAAGAAATTTCACACACATTTATTTAAATCGTTTAATTTTTATGCCGGGTGTTGCAGAACCACGCAGAGCATTTGACTGCATTGTCCGGGAACATTCAAACACGATTGCCATTGATTATATACTACACTTAACATAAAAAATATTTTTCCTACTTAAATATAATGGTAAGGTTGCATTTTCGACACAATAATCACAAAAAAGCAAATCATACGAACATAACATGTATTACAACAAAATATTTGTACTCATTTCATAGGCACAATGTGTGCTTCAGAAGTATTAATAAATAAAAAAATCGCATTGACCTATTATTGTTTTGACACTATTAATTTGTATTTACTTAATAGCAAGTGGTATTTTACAGTTAACTAAAACATTTTTGCAGTAGATTTCCACAGTATCATTACTCCCACCAATATCCACTTAAAGGAAAATTTTATAACACATTTCGTCTTACTTTTCCATAAGTTTTCATCTCGCAAAATTAAGCCACTCTGTACTGTCTCAGCCTGTATACACCGATTCAGGTTTACAAGGTATAATAATCCCCGTACAAAAAATCTGATACTACACATTTTTAGTAATACCCTTAAATTTAATTGATGCGACGGATACTAGTTAAAGTGGAGTATCAAACACCGTTGGAATATTTTATTTTCCATTTTGGTTTATTTAATCCAGAGAAGAAAAGTACGAAACCTGCGATTATAGTACGAATTGCATTTATCTTACGCTAGAACGAAATTTGAAATTTTAAATAAAATATATTTAGTTGCAATTAGTCAAACAATTTTAATGTTCTTAATTTTCTGGACTGATAGCAGCCTAAATATACGCTAAAACTTGAACTGCAATGATTGTACTTTAGCCCAGTGTAAATAGAATCTCACCATTATTGCAAATTTTACACCCGTATCACCTAATTAAAAAATATAATAAGACCATACTATAGGGTGACTAATGCTTCACTAGAGCGCCAGAGAGTATCTTGGCGAAGTACGGACTTGCTCGAGCCAACGTCTTCACACAGCGCCCTCAAATGTTTTTTTTCGTAACCTCCCCCACACCCACCACATTAATCATAATTATCTCTCCCGCCTGCTTCTCCCTGCAAGGCACGCACCCCTCCCCCCCTTACAACCGCAGACACTGATACAAAGCCCTTCCATCTTCCATTGTTTTTCCTGGACGCTGTTGTAAACATCTCTCGCCGAGCAACATTCATCTTTTCTCTCGAGCATTCCTTGCTCGTGCGCGATTACACAGCCCCATCTCCCTCCCCCTCCGGGAACTCAACCTCCCGTCCCACCGATCCTCTCACCACCAACGGCATTGCACGCCAGCAACGCTGATAACAACACGGTGCCGCCATTGTTAACAAGAGACGCACATTCGGCGGTTGTAGACACGATAACGTGATCACCGTTAATGGTTGGTTCGCAATTTAAAAAATATAAGTGCACGGCATACAACGTAACAGCAGAATCCGAGAACGACAAGAAACCTTGATGCAAAATTAATCCACAGTTGAATTCTTACTATAATGTTTAGCCAATGGTAACATATATATTTCTCGACGAATCTGAAGCATTCATTGCTAAATGGAATACATCAGAGGGCCATTTCAACATACTTAAAGTAGAGTCGTATCTGAAGACAAGAGAATATTCAGAAACAAAACCCCAATAGACCGCACACGGCAAAAAACATCATTTACAAAATAGAAACATAGTTCTTAACATCAGAATATATTTTGGAGATTAACCCGAAATGGCGGACATTGACTAAATCCTCTGCTGTTATTGGTTGCTGTCCTAAGCGTCGGCACAAGAAATGAAATAAATAATTTTCTGTGTCAGCACCTCTATGCTCACGACCGATTTTGTGCAGCGGTGAATCAACAGGTTCGAATACACGGAAATGAGTTCTATGCTCACCGTTATTTTATCAACTGTGAACCCACCTTATTAAGGCTATTCAAGACTAGTGAATATCAACATTCTCTCATATTCTTATGAAACTCGAAATATATGCTCTGAATCACATAAATAGATAGCTAAAGCTGTCGGAGACACTGTATATTGGCTGGTGCATGCTCCCCGCGCGCTTCAGACCGAGGAAGGGCGTGGAAGGATGAGGTTATGTCGCTTGAGCTCTCTACCCACATAAGAAAGGCGAGTGTAAGAAATAATCGCGTCGAAGGTGACGCGCACTTGATACTGCACACATATACCACAATGAGTTGACAGTTCGCATTGGTATATACTTGGTAGCATTGTGTTCAGGATGAATGCCACTATTGGTCAAAAACATAATATTTGAATGAAATAAATCGGTATTCGTTTTTAGTGCACCTAAGATGTCGCTAATTGTCGACATTAAAAACCTTACTTCCAGCAATATTTGAAAAATACGAAGAAGGTTCCTTTCTTGTTTTAATAACTTTTGTCAATTAGGCAGCGACGTCTAATCTTAGAGTAAATCATTACATTTTAATTAAGTCTGATAGTTTTCCTTAGTTATATGCACCCGTAGTCATACATATTTTGACTTTAACATGCAATTATTTGAATACTTGCATGATAAAAAATTTTCCATAGGAGGAAAATGCTGTCTCAAGTGACGTCTACAAAACTGACATAATTTCGAACTAAAATAAAATGGTTAATTTCACACTTGAATGACCGTAAGCGTACATTCTGCTACAAATTTCAGCTTTGTCCCAGTCCGTGTTCAGCTAAAAAGCTGATTTGCCAGAAATAGCTCTGTACAAATAGTTCCGAAAAAGGAATGTAGTCGATACAAAGGTTGTTTCAGAAATAAACAAAAAAATATTCATAACAGTTTCACCGATGCTAATATCAGACAGTCATATGAAATGTTCTGAACGTAATATTCTTGCTTTCTCATACTCACGCGCATGTCGTATCATGCAGGGTCATATCTTGTCAAATACTCCTACGTCTGCCATAGACGATACGAATGAGGGCATCAGATTGTTTGTATCCATATCATTTAATTATCTAACCATATTGCTTTTATTACTGACTATCTTGCAACACATTTAAATCTACTTTCATTAATAACTTCAAAACTAAGGATATCCAGACCTATGTATAAATATTTTTTTTTTGTGTAAGTAACCCACGCTTCAAGTTCGTAGAAGAATTTCTGAAACAAACTGTGTAATAAAAAAAAAAGATAGACCTAACAAAAAAAGGCAAAGACAAAACAAGGCCCTTGAAAATTGCGACAACGATGGCCAGACACAACGAGAACAACACAAATGAACACAGCGACAGAAATATTTGTAGACAAGACGACACAATGAATATAACAATATAACACAGACGAAGATAGTAGACTCCCTTCGACAACAGATGCAACGTTTCTGGGACTGGTATCTCTTCAGATACACGAAAAACAGGAGTAACTTCAGCAGACTTCTTGAAATTAAACTTTAATGCAACAGTTTTAAATATCACACGTGGTTTTTAGGAACATGAATTTAGATTCCATTAAACTGGCTAAAACCAGCTTTTTACAGATTACTGTAAAACTAAACTGTACTTTATAGAAATCAAGTAGCACGGTCACCACTTGAAGTCCAATAAGGAATAATATTAATAACAGTAAGGAACAAAAAGCCAGTTGAGTTACATGCGTGTAGAGGTGATATTGCATTACATACACTGGTCAGCGGCACCCTTAACACTCCATCAACATTGTGACAGATGTGAAGCGCAGACCAAAATATCTTCACGATACTTCAGGAACTTTTCTAATACAGAAGCCTGACGAGAACAAGTATATGAAACGACATGTTACGTTATATTACGTAGGGCACAGTAGCGCCCGAACCCACATACGTAAAATCCCGATTATCCGTGCACCGATTAAACATTATTCGGCACCGATTAACCGGTTGTCTGATTATCTGGTACCGATAACCGGTTTTCGGATTATCTGGGAACCAATTAACCGGTTTTAGGATTATCCGTGCTCCGATTAACCGTTTTTCGGATTATCTGTGCACCGATTAACAGTTTTTTTTTGGCTTATCTGGGCACAGATTAACCGGTTTTCGGATTATCCGTGCGGCATTACGCGTGATTAACACCGTAAAAAAACTTGTAGATTTTTTAAAAAACAAAACAATGTCAAAACAGTTGAGCATTAATGGACTAACGAGATTTCAACATTACCTGTTCTCGTGTTCACCATGCACCTCAGACAGATTTTTATTTATTTCTGAAAAAAGGTTTGCTATAGATGAGTAAATATGGTTTGCGTAGGCAAAACCGTACGTCATTACGATGTGTGATTTTTGGCAAAATAACTATTATCGGATTATCTAAGTTTCCCGATTATCCGTGTATTGAGCGACATTAATTAACTCGAATAATCCGAAGTTTACTGTATGTTACAGCTGACGTATTTGTAATTCTCTGTGAGGACTACACTGCTACAGAATCCTTCCGGTAATTTTTACAATACCCTGAAAATTAAGTATTACAATTTTAAAAAAACTCAACCAATCGTGGTTGTAAATTGTTTTACCGCATGCTCATTCGTAACGCAACAATTTTCTCTTCTGAATGCAGAAAACGGTTCTTGACTGAAAGCAACATTACGAAAAGCACTGAGCCCCAACCTTAATATAATTTAATGTGTAAATCCCTACCCTTTCACTCGTCACAGCTCGGAAATAGATAGAGCTCATGTAGACGCTTCAAATGCATTGCAATGTGCGGGATTTTATATATATATATATATATATATATATATATATATATATATATATATATATATATATATACATACACCCATACACACACATACCAAACCATTCCACTTGTGTATATTGTACCAATGTAAGAACACACTAACACTTCGGAAAAGGACTGAATGTCATTGTCAAAATTGCTAAGCCCTCCAACATAGCTAAAAACGTCCTTTTCGGCCTTCCGTGCTTCAAAATATGCCAACCGGATGTATGCGGAACTCTGTGGAGCGTGTACTGAGCTATAAAACAGACTTTCCACCAATAAAATTATACGATCACGACATCAAGTCAGTAAAAAAAAAAAAAAAAAAAATCTGCGGGAATTTCGCTTGACTTGTGGAAATGCAGTATTTGATGCGCGCTTCAAGGTCGCCCTTATAGCTCCGGCGCGCGCAGGAAGGCGAAGCCCTTAAGGAGCCCGCCTAGTAGTTGCGTTTTTCTTGTGAGTGAGGCACGGCGCCAAGGACGATGTTGACCGGCTCATCTGGTGAGGTATCGCCTCTACCGCAAGACAATGAAACGGCGTGCAGTGTTATCGTAGATCACTCGCTTGACTGACACTTTCAGTGGTGACCCCATCATTTTATTGGTGGAAAGTTTTAAGCAAAGTCCTTTGCATGTTTCTAGAGTAGTTCCACACGAATCCCGTGAGTAATTTTTAAGATATTACCGTTTGAATAAGTTGTTTTCAGCCATTTTGAAGGACTCTGATCCGAAATGACTTTTCTAACTGACGTGATGCTTTGTAACTACCTTCTGGTCATCGCTTGGCGTGTACTTCCTTCGCGTACATTGACACACTGGGCACACATGGAATAGTACAGTTAAAAAAAACTTACTTACCAACACACTGTAATGCATTTCAAGCGCATGGTAGGCGGTGCCCTTAAAAGCATTCTCGTGGCAAAAATTCATAATTTCATATTTGCACGACACAATGTTCGTTCTATAAATAATACTTGTTGACAACATTTTCCATTTGTAAATTTTTTTAGCTCTTATATTTTTCCTATTGTGATATAACAAAGTAAAAACTTTCAAGTTACGGGAACATGGTAATAACAAAAACCCAGTGTCTTACACGACTTAAAAAATAATTTACACTGAAATAAGATATTTTGGGCTATATGCTAAAATATTTTAAAAACACTCAACAGTCATTTTGCATTTATCTTAAAAATTGCTAATATTGATGTCAGTTGTCATCGTTCTCAGATTTTCTTAAAAAGAACAAAGGCATCTCATTGTATGTTTTTAAATATGTTAGCATATTGCCCATAGTACTTAATTTCAGTGTAAATTATTTCATTCGAATAAGACACTTGGTTTTGGTTGCTACCATGTTCCCGTAACTGTAAAATCTTGTCTTTGGCATGTCACTATGGGAGAACTATGTGAGATTAAAAATTTTTAGAAGTGGAAAATGTAGCCACAAGAAACTTACATAAATCAATCACTATACCTTCAAAAGCAGCGATTGTGTGTGTGAGGCAGGAGCGGTAAGGTTGCCGTTAAACGACGTGTGTAATGCATTATCGCCTCTCCGAGCAAGTGACAGCTGGCATGGAGTGCTTTACTATTATCCTGTATCTTATGGCACTTTACGCGGCGACTACATTATTTTATTTGCGGCCAGTATAGTTCAGGGTAAAACACTTGTTTCTACTGTTGTGGTTTTCTAATCTGGATATTATTTTCCCATATACGGCAATATGGAAAACCCATTTTGACCATTTTGATGATGTTTCTAGTAAACGTGCTGAATTTTTAAAATTACAGCGACATATCTTGAAGTGTGTGTTATTTTCATAGATGTACACATATTACGTGCGTTGAATAGTTTCTAAAAAAAAAATAGTGGTAACTCGCTGCAACGAATCTGTAACGCAGGTAGGGAGGTCCCTTAAATGCTAATCCTCTCAACTATCTGAACAAGGTTCGGAGCATCAGTTGACGGTCTGTATGTGTGGAATCTCACGGCTGGAGTGGCATCGTGCTCAGTCGTGCTGTCTAATCGGCCACACGCCGGCGCTAATCACTGAGGTATTTGCATGTGAAAGACATGAGGATGTGGGGGGGGGGGGAAGGCTCACAGTTGCTGGACCACCTGGCCCTGCTGCAGCTGGGATATCCACCCTTTGCACACGGCGGGAGATAGCGCATCGCCTCAGGCGGGAGTAAGATGCTAATGTACACTTGTCTGGTCCGGGATTAACAGTAGCTCTACAGCAACGGTCCGAGAGAGAGAGAGAGAGAGAGTAGGAGAAAGAGAAACAGATAGACAGAGAAAGAGGTAGAGAGAAAGATACAGACAGAGATAGAGACGGAGAGAAATTGTGACAAAGAGAAGGAGGGATAGAGGAGGAGAAAGAGAAACAGAAAGAGGTAGAGAGAAAGATACAGACAGAGATAGAGAGGGAGACAAATAGTGACAAAGAGAAGGAGAAAGAGAAACAGACAGAGAATGAGGTAAAGCGAAAGAGATAGAGGTAGGTATGAAATATACAGTGACAAAGAGAGAGATAGAGAGGGAGAAAGATAAACAGGAAGAGAATAAGGTAGAGAGAAAAAGACAAGGGCAAGCAGAAAGAGACTGAAAGAAAGAGAGACAGAGATAGACAGAGAATCAAATCTGAATCGCCAAGGTTGGATCTGGCTCTTGTCGAAAATTGCTTTAATGTTTTCCTGGTACCAACACTTAGGCGTTTAAGAACATTTAAGTGGAAAAAACCATAAAATTGAATTTGTATTAAATAGAGCTAGTTACGTAAACGTTAAATGGGCGTATATTCTTCTTCTTACAAAAAAAAAAATAAGTTCAATCAGTTTTCCGAAAATGGCATTTCACGGTCAAAATTTGTACCCATGCTTGTACTTCAAACACCTCCGAAAACTAATTAACATAACGAAACGAAATCATTCACAGTGAAACTACACGTGAAGTAGGCTTTATAAACTGTCAATACAAAATAGTTTTGTATTTTAAAAATGCTAAGTGTAGCAAAAGATTTCGAGTTCCAGGTTTTCTTAAAAATCTAATGAGTTTCTATGTACATCAAACTATAACGCGTGTCAAAGAGTTTCATTGTGAATTATTTTGTTTCGTTATGTTAATTGGTTTTCGGGGGTGTTTGAAGTAAACACATGCATATTTTGACTTTATAGTGCCATTATGGGAAATTTGGTTGAGGTAATATTTTTATACGAGGAAAATGTACTCCCGAGTAACGTCTGCAGAAACGAACGCTATTTTACATAAACATATAATTATGATTTTTTCCCACTTGAACACCCTTAATAGCGTGTAGTACAAACGCTTTAAACACCATTTTAAATATTTACTTTTTTAAAGGCAATACAGAAACGCTACAAAACATCAACCCTAGATAATGACATTAAGAGGCCGTGGTATATAATTCAACGATAAAAGCATTAATCTATAACTGTAGGTTTCTTCAAGCCAATTTGCGAAAATTAAACAATAGCAATCCTAGACAATAATTTTAGCCAACGTTTTAAACAAAATTGTTTCCAGTGTTACGAACTTCTGAGGCACAATCTCTGACGCCGGAACCTCGTGCATTTAACTGCGGCGCAAGAGATCACGCGTAACGAATTAGTAATTTTGGATAAATATTTACTCATAAAGTTGGCAAATACCATTATTTAGGATAGGCATTGAGTATTTTATCCATATTGGCTTCGAAAAATTCGTAGGAATTAATTGATGTTTTCAGCATTTATTTATCTACCACGCACTCCAACTTAAAAAAAGCAAACATTTACCCAAAATGACGAATTTTCTTAGCTTAAGAGTAAGTGTTAATCACCATCTTGAATATTTGTATTTTGTGTCATGTCTTATCCACTGAGTAAATTTTAGAAACTTTAACCTAACTACGGAATATAATATATATTGACAGAATTTTAGACACCATAAATATTTATTTTCAGTTACTGTTGTTACAGATAGGATTTCAGTTAAGAAAGTAATAAGAATTTTGTAACTGCAATTCGATCTATACAAAAAACAGCAACAATAATTTATTTACGGTGTCTAAAATTCTATCAACATGTATTATATTTCGTCGTTAGGTTAAAGTTCCAAAAATTTAACCAGAAGAAAATTTTTACCCAAAATACAAAAATTGAAGATGACTATACTCACTCTTAAGAGGGAATGGTAGATAAACAAGCGCTGAATTCCTCAATTGAGATGAACACTTTTTGAAAGTCAATATAGAAAAACTGCAGAAAAGCAACACTTGATAATTATATTTGCCAACTTTATTAGCAAACATTTATCCAGAATGATGCATTTGTTAAGCGTGATCTTGCGCCGCAATAAAATGTACGAGATTTCGGCGACAGAGATTGTTCTTCAGATATACGTTAGTCGAGAAAAATTTATGCCCAGAAAGTTGGCCAAAAACAATTGTCAAAGTTTGCGGTTTTTCCCCCCGCAAATTGGCTTCGAGAAACTTACTAATTCAAACTTATACTTCTGCGCTGAACTATGTAACATGCTCTCCTAAAAATCACAACCAGATAGAGTCATCTTAGTTAACTTAGTCACACGATCAGGTTCACTCGATCAGAAGGGTTTAACTGTGTTTTTACTGGACTAAAAGACAGTCTTATGTTTGTTTAAAAGCAAATTTAAAATAATAATTAATTTCAAGTAAACGTTCATACACTTGTTAAATTCCGTATTTTACTAAGTGACTAAAACCGGGTTACTTTTCATTTCTTTCATTTTTAAAAATGAAGGATAAAACATATAAAACAGTAACTCACAATCTTCAGCATCTTAAATTTCCGGTTTACAAATAAAATACTAGTTTCGTTCTTCTTGTTTCGAAAATTTTAAAGACACGCGTATAGTTATCTCCGTTGTTATTATGGCTATGTTAATCAGGCATATACAGTTTTATTTTTGCGACAGTTAGGATGAATGTTTCTCTAAAGCAATCTTACCCTTGCCTCAAGCGGATTAGGAATCCTCGACTCTAATGTTGGCGCTACCTTGAACGTTTAGAGTAAATGACTGAGAGATTTTGGTCAGCGCTTATGGACGTTACGTGGAAAAATATTCATAATTTTATGTTTGCATGGTATTGTGTTGGTTTTATATGCGTTACTTGTGACTGCATTGTCCACTTGTAAATTTTTTTTAATTTTCATAGATTTCCCATAGTGAAATGACAAATTCAAAATTTGCAATTTACAAGAACTTAGGAATAATAAAAACCAAATGTCTCACTCGAATGAAATAATTGACACTGAAATGAGATATTATGAACCAAATGCTAAAAGATTCAAAAACACACAATGAGGTTCCTTTGTACTTAAAAAAAAATCTGAAAATGATGACAATTTACTTTATTTGTGGCAACTTTTTAAAAATACAAAATGACTTTGTTGTGTGTTTTTAAATATTTTAGCATATTGCCCATCGTATCTTATTTCAGTGTAAATTATTTCATCCGGGTAAGTCACTTGGTTTATCTCTTGTGAATTCTGATTTTGACATGCCACTGTGAAAAACTGTGATAGCCATTTTTTTTTTAAATTGGAAAATGTAGTCACATGTAACGTCTATAAAACGAACAGTGTGCGGTTTTTGCCACGTGAAATCCCTTAAAGGCCTCCTTACCTCCGCTTCAAGCACGTTGCTGCGAGTTACGTCATCCTTTTTTTTTTTCGAATATATTTAACACGCATTGTATTTGTATGTCTACGAAATTGGCACACACTTCAAACTATGTAGCTATAGTTTTAAAAATTCGGCACGCTTATTTGAAACATAATTTTTGTTTCCCTCAAATTGGCCAGAATTTTTTTTTGTATTGCCGTATTATATTGAAAAAATTATAACCGGATTCGAAAAACATGACTTTAGAAACAAGCGTTAGACTTTTAACAATGCTACCCACAAATAAAATAATGTAGTTACTGCTAAATTCCCATACGTCGCTCAACGGCACGCCTACAGCTCCTGCCTCACACACGCAAACGCAGTCTATCTAGAGAGGTACCTTAAGGGCTTGTTCCTTGGTTTATTTGCATACTGGTGCCAATAATTCAAATATTTTTAAACAAAAATATTTGACAAACTTGAGACAATGTGTACTCATACGACACACAGTACTGTGGATGAGTTTTTTTTAAAATAATGTACCACTTCTCAGAAAGAAAAATAGTTTGTGTCATTTTGGCTTATTTTCACGACAAATAGCGTTGTACTTTGCGTGATGAAATCTAGAAAAACCGTTCAGTACATTTCTACAAAAAAATTCAGCTGTAAATTGTGACATATCAGTGTGAAAACTGTGGAGCAAAATTCTGCTATGAGTATTAGGTAGCAATAAAAAATTATATTTTCGAAAACACTGCAAAACTATGGAACAATCCCTTCAGCGCTGGTGAGGAGTGACACAGTATATGGAACTGAAGAGGTGAGGGAAACGGGATAACCCCAATAAGACTCGCAGAACAGCGGCATCGCCCGACACGATTCCCACATGTGGAAATCCAGGGACCGATTCCGCCGGGTGGTCAGACCATTCGGCTACCTCTGCCCCTTGCCTTTCGCCTCGAGCCGATGAGAAAAATGACGAGAGCTTCTAGGCCGCGATCATGTTCGTTGTGATCTGATAACACAACACTTAAAGCAGTTGCATTTTATGTTATTACACCAGTTTGTGGTTTGGCTGCACTGATAGTAACGTATTGTTGTTTCCGTTAAAATGGGAACAACATTCCAGTTTGGTTCTCGTTACTATCTGCATTGTTCTTATAACAATCTGTCCTGCGGAAGTGACAATCTATTCTATAAAAGAAGGAAACAGCGTCTTTCTTAATAGATCATATTTATTATTTATTAATATTTAAAATAACTGTATTACTATCTCCTGTTTTATTTTAAATAATTATGCAGAACTAAATATAATATTTTCAGTTCCCTTTACATTTCTAAAAGGCTGACGTTACTGTTACATTGCCTATGACATAACTTAACCTTTCATCTTTCCCAATTTTTTTTATCAGTAAACGTACGCAAATTCGTTACGTATTCGTCAATTATTGTCCGAATTTCCTATGTTATTTACTAACTACTTACAGAATAAAAACTTAAGAAAATCTGGAATACGTGAAAATAGTAATAATTTTTGTACATTCTCTGTAAAAATTACGTTGAAAATAAAGAAATTTATTTCAAGTGAAAAATAAAGGACTTCTCTCAATCGACTACCACATTTACTTGGTTGACAATTTGAGAGTGAGTAAACTTCGCACGAGTCACACCGAACGAGCCCAAGTTTGAAGTATTACACTTATCGAACGACAAAGTGTACTATTGTGGACATAAGCCGTTATGATATTTGTCGTCCTAGAAATCTTAGAATGAGACTATGAAAGAAAAAAAAAACAAGCGTAGTTGGTTGTAGTTAACACATCCATAAGCCAAAACAGAACATGAAAGATCCCATAAGGAATTAGTCAACAACAAATAAAGAAAAAATAATAATAAATAATAAAAAAAGTTGAAGTACAAAACAGTCTGTTAAACTCAGGACATCACAACTAAGACAGCACAGGCAATACTGGGACGTAGACAATAATGGACACAAGACATGATAACGACGACGTTACAGACAACAGACTAGACGACCCAACGAAGAAGTCACAAATTAACACAGTTGATTTACAAGGGCCGACTTTTCACGACATTTCGGGAGCTGACATATGCTCCTGCCTGATGTGGGCCGGCTCATGACATGTAAAACGCGAAAAGAGAATCGAGAGCATGTCTTCACGCACTGTCTGCCCAGCTCGATCTTACCGCAGGCGGGCGAAAGCAGTTGAAGATGATACATCACCTCTCCCCTCACTCCCCAGCAAAACCTTACCACCAGCCCTGATGACAGTGCAGTGAGTGTAAATCACGTGACGAAGTCATCTAGAGTTATTGCGAAGGGTGGGTGAGTGTTCGCGATGGAGGGGAGACGAGGGAGAAACCACCAGGGCTTCATTTTGCGCGATGTCATGAGTGGGTTGGCTGAGATGAGGAAAAAGAGGGGTGGTGCAGAGAGTTTCGAAAAAAAAAAAAAATACTGAAAACAAAAGCGCAGAAACGCTTTTCGTGTAAGAGAACGAAAACCTCCGCTCCACTCTGTTTCATCAGGACAAAGAGAGTGCTGGATTAATTTCTGGCGGTTCACCCAACGCTTCATCCTGATCTTTGATTTACGACAACCGCGCTTCCGAGCTTTCAGAAAGTGATCGCATTTTCTTTCTGCCGGAGCTTAAACTCTTTAAGTTACAAGGAAACAATTTACTACTGTGCGCTACAAGGAATTTATGCTACATAGAATGTTTTCGTGATGTCAGACTTGAGGAATGACGGAGAATAACCAAAAAAACAAAATGAGACGGGTAATGGTGGACTGGAAACGCATGGGTTAAAATTTGTTAACGATAAACGTCGTGGATGGTATTTGGAACAACATCTACATCTCATGTTCATCTGATGTCACCGCATGGAGCAATTTTAAATCTTTGACATCGATATGTAATAAAGAAAAACTGTTACCAGGAATTCTTGCTGCCCGTGATGGCATCAGAGTGATTGCCGCCGGATGATGTTACAGCGAATGGGACCACAGACAAATGAATAATTCAGAAGAAGAGCACTATGCTCTATCCATTCCAATATTACAGCTTCTGTCAATCCGTCTGGCCTCCCTTGTACGGCATTGGCTGTGCAACAAACCGTCGCACCACCTCCGCGTGTATCGCGAGCTATCGACTGTTGACAAGTGGAGAAATGGAATCGCGTCTCGCTGTGGAGGAAATGGAATCACGACGGACACTGGCGTCGTCGCGTAATTCGTAGTTAATCCATTCCATGCACATATAGTATTTCAAGTGCACACAGTGATATTATATTACAGAGGATTAGAAAAACGCAACTGAACGATTAAGGCCGCGCTTGGTGCAGGATCGCCCCACTCACGAGTATAGGCATTTACATGTTAAATAAGAACTGACACAACTCCCACAATTTTCTTGCTAAAGTTTTCCAACAAAAACTATTTTACAGATTTTGATGAGCTTAAGCAGGCTATTGGACCAACATAGTAATGTATGTATTTTAATAATATAATTTCGTTAATTA
>PNEQ01110741.1:0-17998 GCA_003012365.1 Medauroidea extradentata
AACCTTGAAGTCTGCTTATCTTATTGTAACTTAGTGCATGCCTTATACCCTAGAATGATGCTGGTGACGTATCTACACGCTTTCTGGGAGTAAAAGAAAGAGATTTTAGGACTGTGTGGTCGCGGCCTTGGTGGCGACGACTCGCTCTGGGTACACGGCCATTTGTGTACAAGTGGGCTGTTTGTGAAACGAGCTCAATGTTTAAAAGATGTATGAATTTTTATGAGACAATATAACTGTATGATTATTACAGGACCAAGAAATTACATTTAGTTACAATCAAGTTGCTAGCAAGATCCAGTGATGTTTCAGTGAAAATGCTTAGTGCTGTTATATTTCGATGTACTTTGCTTACTTTATATTTGTAACAACGTTAACCCTACTTATAAAATGGTAATACTTATGAATGTTAATGTCTAGTGATTTTAATTTGTAGGGTTGTGTTTCAGGCTTTAGGAGAAAAGCTTTCATTAAAAATATTTAATTTTTACACTATACCGCTCGAAGAAAACGAACAGGTTTAGGGTATATTTCAATATTGTTAAATTTTAGTCTTGGTTAAATGTTGAATTTTTAAATGTTTCACAATGGGAAGTCACGCCCGAATGCTGTGTAAGCGACAACCGCAAAAATTCCTTTTTACCAGTGACATTTTAGTATCTTTTTTAGTTGCTAAACTCACGTAGTAATTATATTTATACCGTCGAAAATGATCCAGTAAAATATAGTTAACCCAGACGAATAAATAATAACATATGTATTGTAACTGAAGTAAAAAAAATCGTATTCAATTATATTATGTTTTGGACTATGTTATGTTGGGCCATGTTAATTAAAAATAGGCGGCTGGATGAACTGCAATGTATTTGTTATCAATAAAACACATGTGTGATGTAACTAATTTTATTCTGTGTTGTTTGTTTCGCCACACCAAGTACAAGGTTCAAGAGGAAATAAAAATTTGTGCCAGCTCGTTATTAAAAAGTGACAAAGTGACGCGATAGAGCTGTTCCTATTGGAAGTGGTCTTACAAAACAAATCTCAAATGTATTACCATTATATATTTTAAAGATGCTCAGTTTTGGCATTGTAAACTGAAATAACTTCGCAGTTTAGGTACTTTCCTAAAGACGTTAAAATACATGCATGACATACTGCGACGGCGAATATTTCAGTATGAAAACATATAAAAGTATGCTGGCATTTCGGATATGGAATTTGTATTTAGCTACCAAAAAGGAGTGTTTTATCGTGCTTACCTAATATGTAAATGAAGTACATAACTACTATAGCATTGACACTTTATGAAATCCTAAAATATGAAAAAGTTTGATTGTCTGAAAACCAGTTATATATAACTACCTTCCCGGCTGCAGCTTCATCCATTACTGTGGTTAAAAATTTAACAAAATTTTAGTACCTATTCTTAAAATGTTAAAGTAAACAGGGTACATTCCCTAATAGTTGTGTATCATATTATGGCAGTTACCGTCGTTTAGTTCTCGGCTATAATTTTTTGTACAAAAAAAAAATAAAGGGAATATTTGAGACGACATCTGCAGGTATTCTGTCAAAATTGAACAACATTATAGTAACTCTGGTTCGATTCCCGACTGGTTGGATTGTAGTGTTTCATTAGCCAAATCTCCCGTTTCTCCCGTCCTCATAAAGGCACTGCTCTGTATCCAGCTCATGTCACCCCTCACCAGCTCTAAGCTTGTCCCGTGGCGGCTGCATCCTCTATGCTTTTAACATTTTACAACTTTGTCATATGCTTCAAATATAAACATGTTCTGCTACTAACATGTGCGTGCAAAATATCAGAGAAATTTCCTGTTGCAATCTATTACAAGGGATGCTATAAATCTCCCTCACTGCAGACTTATACCAGATAACATCAAGACATGTCATCAGAATTCGTGTGTGTATGGGATCCAAAACCAAAAGGTGTTTTCATAAATCCAATGACGAAGAGTAACATCTTTTGAACTATTAATCCATAGCCATGCTCATTTTGCCGGAATTCTGGAACATTTTACTTCCATTTACACACCTGATGTCAGATTTCAGGGGGGGGGGGGGGGGGGAATTAAATAACTTGTCACATAAGCTACAATCCTATTAAAAAATAATCTCGTTATCTCCGTGGGTTCACGAATTACCGAGAATTATTTGGAAACACATTACATTTCTTAATAGCCTTTTGGGTAAAATTTTGAGGAAAAAACACAATGAAAGTAGGTTTTTTTTAAAAGTATTTATGAAAGCTTGTTAGAATCAATTAGATATCTCAGCAGGTTGAAAAGTATTTGTTTAAAATACATTTTAAGTTTTTCACCCTTCATTTAGAAATTTGAAAAAATCTAAAAATATTATAGTATGTATGTGAATACACTATACTTTGAAGCAAAAAAAAAACGTAATCTCGCAAAACTCATTTACTTCCTGTCACCACTTTAATTTCCCAATTTAGAAAAATTCCTTCTTGTTTGGTGTTCACGGCGTGAGGGGAAGTCACCTTGAAAGTTTCGTGTGTCTAGGTCCAGAGGTTTGGGCTGTGTGTGTTGATATGTCCCTAGCCACGCCGCGTCACTCGTGGTGCATGTGAGACTTTTAGAGATAAGTAATCTCACTACCCACACTCTTCGCCTCTTTCCCCCCTCCCCCCGCCATTTGTTTAGTCCGAGTAGGGAGAGTCCGAGCGATGAGAAGGGCGAAGCAGAGAAGACCAAAAGAAAAAGCTACATTTAAGGTGGTTCAAGCAGTGGCCGCTAGATGTCATTGCGCACAGCGAAGTGAAGTACGAAGGCTCGCTGCCAACTGACTGCCGATATCCGGCTCCCTGCGTTATATACGATCTAACTGCGCGCTGATAGCATACAAGTATGCGTTTGTGGACGGTTTAAGCCTATTTGCGGCTTATTCCCACACATGACTGATTTTCAGCGTGCACCATTTCCCTTAAGGCTGATAAACACTACGACCATTTCTACGCAATCCAAAGCCTAGCTCCCTAGAAGAGCTAATTGAACGAGCCAAAGGCATCAACGCTGACCACAATTCGGGTTGAGCGCCTCACACCCAGGGGACCACCCTTCAACAGATACCTAACGAAGCACCACCAAAGCTGCGGACCGACGGTATCACCACCAACACATTGCCTAAATGCTGGTATTGTCCGAGCTACCACCTTAACAGAGATTGTGACAAAATAGGTGTGCGCGAGGAGCCCGTAACTATCAAGGAAGACCCAGAGATAAACCTAACGAACCACCGTCGGGAAACCGGGATGCCGGGGGCCAATCCAGACCTGACCACCTCCTAAGGGTCATAGGTCTACAAACGACCCCCTTCATCACAACCAGTACTGAGAATTATCGTCCGTCTCCAGCGAGAAGAAGTCCTCGCCACTCTGGACATGATCGCCACCGCCAACTTTGTAATCTTAGCCTGTTGCGGCCTGAAGACAGACAGCAGCTGGTCTAGACAGAAAAGACAATGCAGCTTGCACAAAGAAACCACTATCTGCCACTCTAGGGAGAAGTGCAGTTACCACTAACGACGCCTGTAGTGACACAGCCTACGACATTCATAGTCTCGGACGCCCTGGACGAAGACATGCTGCTTGGCGAGCCCTGGCTGGCTGCCAATGAGTGCATCTTGGATTGTGCTCACCAATGCGTATACCTAGGGAAGCACACCAGACTCGCTCTACACTGGGATCTACCCAAGGCCAAAGTCCCACAGCAAACCATCGCCCCAGAGGATGTGAACTCGCAACTCCAAGAGACAGAGATCCAAGACCTCACGAAACTACTCAACCGTTATGTGGTAGTATTCCAAACCGGAAGCCCGCTCTCACAAATGAAGATGGCCACTCACGATCTCCAACTCCAGCATTCGGAGCCGATCTACAACAAACCGGGGGTTTTCTCTGAAAAGAAACAGAACGTCATGAGAGACCAGATCCAGCAGATGCTATAACAGCGGATCATCGAGCCTACTGAGTCTCCATATAATTCATGAATAGTGTTGGTGCAATGGCGAGACCCGCTTCTGTGTAGATTACTCGCCATTAAATCAGGTAACACTACCAGTAGCCCCACCAGCCATCAACATCGCCAATACCCTAAGCAGCCTTGGAGAAGCCAAGATCTTCACCATCCTAGACAGGAGAAGCGGATATTGGTAAATCCCTGTATGTCCAGAAGCCAGCAAGTATACCGCTTGTACTTCACCTGACAGCGAGCAATACTAGTTTAGGGCGATGCCATTCGGCATAAAGAACGCACCCTCGACCTACCAAAAGATGATGAACCACACTGTCCTCGCAGGATACATTGACCAGTTCTGAGTAGCTAATCTGGACGACATAATTTTCTTCTCTCCAGACTGGTCTACCCACCAAGAGCATCTCAGCCGAGTCGTGGAATGGTTGGAAATCCATGGGCTCATGGCAAAGTAAGAAAAATGCCACTTCGGGAGCAACACCATAGAGTACCTCAGCCACATCATCACACCAGAAGGGAACCTGCCTCAACCAGGAAAGGTGAGACAGGTCCTGGAGATCGAACAACGTAAGAACCTCAGACAGCTGCGCCAGTTCCTCGGCCAGTGCAATTAACATCGCCCGCCACATGGGACCTTTGAACCAGCTTGTCAGTTCCAATCAGAAAAATGGACTTGGGACCCACAAGAAACCCAGGCATACCAACGATTGCAGGATCAATTCCGGGAGCTGCCCATTCTACATCGACCAAGTACTACTACACCTCTTATCCTACAAACGGATGCCAGTCAGGTCGGCCTGAGCGCCGTTCTCTTTCAAGAAGATGAGCAGGGCCAAAAGAGAGTCATCAGCTTTGCCAGCACGTTGCTCACCAAGACCGAACAAAAATACAATGTTCACGAACAGGAGTGTTTAGGTATTGTATGGGCAATCAGAAAATATCGCTATCTTCTAGAAGACGAGCCTTTCATCGCCAGAACGGACAACCGAGCACTTCAATGGTTCTGGACATCCAATGCCAGAAAAACCAAGTCAGCCAGGTTGGCCCATTGGCTATTGCAAGAATTCGACTTTGAAATCCAATATTGCCCTAGAAGATAGAACCAGCTTCCAGACGCACTATCCCGTGCCCCTGAACCAACACAGGACACCAGAGACCTGCACAATTGGGAGAATGTTTTACCTATCGAAAACCATACAAGCCCAGCAAACACCCTTGAGCACTGCCTCCACAAGGTAGTCTTCCAAAACAACATCCGCTTGTTCATGAAGGAACAGCAGGCGGATCCAGAAATTCGGCACTTTCTCCTGATCTCCAACCCGCCAACTATCGAGAAGACCAAGGATTGATTTGGATGAGGACCAATCTGCACCAGGATTGGAAGCTATGGGTATCTCATTCTCTACGTATCTCGCTATGCCAGAACTTCTACGATCACACTCTCTCAGGCCACCCAGGCATGGGAGAAACAGTACGGCAGATCCAACAGCATTACACGTGGAAATAAGCAACCAGAGACATCCAGGAGTATGTGGCCCAGTGTACCCCATGTGCCACTCCGAAGCCAAGCGCTACAGCCCAAGTACAAGGTACACCCTGGAGGCCAAAAACTGCCTGGACCCACATCGCTCTAGACATCATGGGTCCATATCCAAGAAGCACCAGTGGACACCGCTTCATCTTGGTCATCACCAACACATTTTCCCGATGGACTGAAGCATTTTCCTTCCGAAACCCTCACAGCATCCTAATCGACAACGGGGTCCAATTCACGAGCCAGATATGGGCCAAAGCCTGCAAACAGTGGGAGGTGGAACCATGGACCACACCCATCTATCATCCGCTAGCCAACCCTACCGAGAGGCAGAATAAGGAATTGAAGAAAGGAATGAGAATCTGTGCTGGGACAGCACCTTCCTTGAAGTACTAGAGACTGATCTCCGGTTCCTGCCACTGTGTGCCTCTGGACTTGTTTGAATCCTACGCCAAGGATGTGACGTCAGTCGTCGGTCTCGCGCTGTGACGTCTGGACCTGTGTAGTGCGCATGCCTCGCCGCTTCGCCGGAGCTCGGGTGTCTTCGTGTCCCCACCTTTGGCCGGCCTTCCCTCCCTCCTTCCCCGCTTCTGCCTTAGCGCCTCGTCGTATTGTGCTCGTCACTCTTTCCCCAGCGCTTCGAGGAGTAGGTTGTGCCTCTCTCGCCATCACCTCAACGCCCGCCCGATCATTTTGCTTTGGTAAGTGTTTACTTTAGGGTCGTTCTTCCGTGTTACGGTTAGATAATTCGTGTTTCCACTCTTTGTTGGTTTTGTGCTTAATATTTTCGTGTGTGTTTAGTTTTTGCTTACTTCTTCACCTTTCTATTATTCTAATTGGCCGAGCGGACGTTGATGTGGTGGGCGGGAAACGAGAGTCGAGGTATTGAATTTTCCATTTGAACTGTATTATATTCCTTCTGTTTTTTTGAATAAGGCTTACGAGCCCTCATTTATTTGTTAAGGGCTTTGAGCTCGTTTGCTTGTGTTTTAATAACGATTTTGTGTAATTTGTAACGTTTGTCATCAGTGTACATTGACGTAAATACATATGTCGAAACCATGCCACGATTATGTTTGTTTCTAGTAGATGTTGTCATTCCCACTTGTGTTTAATGTGTGTGTTTGTCTGTGCTCTTTTGTGTACTCCTTTGGAATAGTTGTACCTATGCACACCCCGGGATTAGCCCGGTTAGACCAGGCTTTCAGGCGTAGGTCTGATAGATCGTAGTCTGGTTAACTAGTGCCTTGGACGGGCACAAATCCATGTACAGAATGATCACAGGCATTTGGACAAAGCACTACCTACTATTCTTTTCAATCTCCGCCGCCGCCAGAATGAAGCTCAAGGCACCACACCCAGCGAGCTCTTAAGACGCTACACCGACCAGGAGAATGGAAGTGGGAGAAAGTACCAGCCACCCACCCCTCTCATGCCGAAATTCGCCAAGAAACTCACGATCGAGCCCGCAAAGCCTATGAGCACCAACAGACATATATCAGACGCAAGTACCCAGGAGACAAAGGAGCTCAAAATTCCCATCTCCAAGAAGACCAAGAAGTGCTGCTTAAAATGCATCCCCTCTCTAACACAAGGCAGCATTTCCACGGCGGTCTAGCCCCAAGATGGGAGGGACCATATCATGTCATGCAGAGACAAGGCAACGTATATTGGGTCCAAAATACCCAGGGCATCATCAAAAAGGTACACTGCACCAGCTTGAAACCAGCACCCCTGCGGGCCCTCCGCCTGAGGCCGAGGACCACCCAAGCCGCCGCCTGCCTCCAGAAGAAGCAGATCCCTGGAGCAAAAGAACTTTCGCTCCCAAGACTACACCTACACGGCTGCGAGTCGACTTAATCCCAGAAGTTGATACCCCAGAGGAAGAAACCCAAGAAGGACCCTTTGTAGATGCTTAGGGCCCTTCCGAGAAGCCTGACGTGCCATCTCAGGGCACAGTGACAACGAACGACTCAACCGCTAGGGCCTGCCTCACCAAAGATATCCAGGGCACCCATCCTGGACCCTGGGGCCCTGCAACCCCGCCCAGTGCTACGCCTGAACCCCGCAAAGCCTCAAACCTCGAGCCGCAGTGGACTAGTACTGTGGCCCCTAGCTACTCCGGCTCCCAGCTGTCCAGTTGGCCGTCCCACAGCGCACCAGAGGACCGTTCCCTGCCCAGGACACGGTCAGCAGCAAGCCCGATGGAGGAAGCTCTCCACACGCCGGCCACCCCGGCTCCTCCACCATGAGTCCACAGGCTTGATACTCGGGCCCAGTCTCGAGGTGCCAATACCACGCCCATACCTGCCTTCTTTTCAAAATGAACATTAGTAATACTTTTCCAGAATGTCACATTTTTGCGTAAACTGCACGCTGCAATTTTTTAGCCAAATCATATCAGACGCTATGTCTTATAAACTGTACACATAATAACACACAATATTTTAACGTATATTTGTTTTTAAAGTAGGCCTAGTTATCAAGACCTAAATATGTAAAAACAATTATTTGCCAAGATATACTTTGAAAAATTTCCTGTTCACTTAATACTTTGAAAATCCATCATTCTTCTATAATTCAAAATGTACAATTAGCACCTTAAAACAACCTGCAAGCACGGTTACAAATATAAATAGATTCACAAAGTTTGATATATATCTCAACTATTCCCCTTTCACTCTAAGCTGAGTTGTGAAGTAAACAAATAATGTACTATCATTGCACTTCGCTAGCTTCTAATTGGCTCAATTTGTGCAGCGCGCCGACGTACTATTTCCAACCGACAAAAGTGTGTACAGTCAGCATCATAGTAAACAAAAACGCTGTATATATTACAACAATATGGCGTGAAAATTTTGTACGTGTTATCGACATAGGAAAACAAAAATTGCATAAAAACTTGATAAAAATATTATCATGTGCAATTATAGTATATTTCAAAATTTAATTGTAATTATCAAGTCATGACTAACGATTGTATTCAAATATTCTGGTATTAATGTAACGAAAATTTGGTACTACATGCAGAAAAAAGTTGTCAACAAAACGAGTGATTTAACTTACTGTAAAGTCCTCCTGGATTATTTTGTACTTCGCTTTGGAAAAATTACATTTTATAAATCACCAAACAATCTGTCCATAATTCACGACACACACTGTTTTTTTTATATAAAAGAATGTTATGCGAGATTTTTATTCTTGCCTTGTAAACATCACCACAGCTTGTTTAGTAATGAAGACATATATCCACATTTCGAAAACCATGCAAGACATTTTCACTGTTCACGTCCAGCGTCACATAACCTAATCCGCAAGTGACGCAAACATAAACCGACACGAGGACGGAACAAAAGAACAAGGAACTTTGGTTCGGACCACGCAGCCGTAGTTCGGACGAACTGGAACGGAAAATGGACGAACGGAAAAAAACATTCGCAGTAACCACAACATTTACAAGTTAACGTCCAAAAATACTTTGAAAAAATATAACATTATATCTGATTGTGATATTTCTGACTTATTTTTACTGCTGTAATTATTACTGAACTAAATTTTTCGTATTTTCTGAGTATCGTACATCTCTAAATACTGGCAAGTGTACCAAGAAACTCTTACGTTTAACAGTGCTTCAGTCGTTAAATAACTCGTGAATCAACTGTACGGACGTATTGTCTGCTAACCATAATTATAGTAATAAACATATAACGTCGTAGATTGTGTTTGCAACATTTGTATATTTTAGATATTTGTTAATAAGACTCTTTCATTAAGTGATGGAGTGGTAAATTTATATGTACACGGCAGATAACAAAGATCTATTTCTTATGCAAGATAACAGTGCACGGCGGTCGGCAGCCGATGAACATGTCTGTTTATAATTTGCTTTGTTTATCCTAAAACTCAACTAAGAGTGAACGGAGAATAGTTTTGTTTATTTCATGTGGCATGAAATAGCCCAATACTAAAGTGGATTGGGTTTTAGGTTATGATATACTGTGCGGCAATATTCAGCTCTAGTTACAGCGCCTTCAAAGCCTACTTACGAAAATGCATGTTTAATTCTGCGATTTTCACGTAGGCCTGTAACTTCAAATAGTAGTCACAGTTAGGTGCTTCATATCATCCATAAATTACTAATAAATGCCGCGCAAAAATTACACTAGTAGTAATTATGAACTGTTCTTTATATTATACATAATATTATTAATATATAATAATTTTTCTCTCAAGTATACACGCGCAATGCATCTTCCGAACTTCAAAATTTTGCCACATCACACGGTACTTATATGTCATATTCATCACAACAGCAGAAAAAATATTTTAGTTTCTAAGTTAAAAATTCAACTTCCAAGAACACAAAAAAATGCCCACTTAGATAAGAAACAACACACTTGTCGCTTAAAAACACCACGCACGTCGTCATCTTGTAACAGCACATATAAGAAAACCACAGATTGGCTGTTAGCTCTAAAATACGCCAATAAGAAACCGGGAAAAAAATTTATACTGAATTTTGTTATTGGTTCCTGTAGTGTTCATTATGACCAACAGCTGAATCCACAGTAAAAACAGATTTTACTAATGTTTATGCACAATAGCAGAGATAAACAACAGTGAAAAACACGTTTCATGTTGGTACGCTTGCGCAAAACATATTTGTCTGCTAGTCATTTGTAAATAATGACAGAAATGTACACATAACATTGTCGACTGTCCTGAAATCCGTGAAATTTTCTTGTCCTCCGTAAAATGTACGGACAGTACGTACGTTTTACGGAAAATCCAATAAAGTTGGCAGGTATGTACGCCCATAAGGCGTCAGCTACCCTGGCGCTCTTGCAGAGGCAATCCAGGAACGCAAGAGGGCCGCTACAAGGAAACCCCTTGGAAGAACCCAGCCAACAGCACCTACCAATGGCCTCCACGGAGCACGCGAGTCCACGCCATCCATGAGAGTAACCAAAGACTTTCCCAACATATCTATACTACTATTTAAGCCACATATTTCTTGCTTTCCTATCTCAACGTAAAGTTAGCTGGGGAAATAAAGCTTTAGTAATGGCTAAGAGAACCCAGCGCCCCTATACCTACCTCTTCCTAGATTAAGCAAACCTGGGCCTCACTCTTCTGCAGCAGGGGGGGATTGACGCACTGCAATCGCACCCGCATTATTTACCTTTTACGTTTGGCCATCGTTTTGCTTATTCCTTTTATTCAGTCAGGATAGGGAGTTTTTCACCATTCTAACTGCTTGATGCCTTGACCTGTGTATTCATTTGTATCTGCATACTCGCTAATGTATTTTGTAAACAAATATTGGCCATGCGCCACCAACCTCAAACCTATGTATTTAATATTTTCTTAAATATTGTGTTGCGTATTTTCAAACCCATTATATTTAATGTTTTGCATTTATTTATGTTGGTTTATTCCATTCAAGGCATCAAGTGAAATAACGGGGAGATATCGTATTTGTATTGTTTTGTAGCAGAGTAGTTTTGACCAGAGGGAGTAATTTTAGAGAGTGAATGTGGTACACTTGTAGCAGTAGACAGCCTCTAGCTCTCGTCTGCCATTTTTTGCCACCCACCTAATGGTAGTTTAAGCCCTTCTAGCGAGTGTAAAAGGGGGGGAATCATCTTGCCTTAGGACAGCAGTCGCCACGGAAGCTGCCTAACCCTGAGTCTCCTGAGACTCGCTCCTTACCTTCCTTCCAAAGCTGGTGATTATCCAAAAGGTGCCACCATACTTACCAGAACCTAGAAACCTGCTTCCTACCGTACACGCTTGGGTCGTTTCCGCAAGGTGCCCCAGCCCCACATAAGACAGTCCTTTGCAGAGAGTCGTTTAGAAAGGTGCTCTCTGTAATACCTCTCCTTCGGTTCACCTGGCGGTGTTACTTCCCTCTACCCAAACTTCTAGCCACAATTACCTTACCCTGAGTGTCATGTTGCTGAGAACAAAGCTGTGCCTTTGGCCCGTGCACGATTTAAATCCCTGGTCATAAGAATGGTGCCAGAAAAAAAGTTGATTAGTCAGTCAACAGTGCGTGCCCTATATGATTTAAAGGACAAATAAAAACTGCCTGCGATCAGTAGTTATCTAGGGGCAGCCAGTCTTAGTCTAAGGGCGGAAGTTCATTATAGCCAGGGTTAGTTCCGTCAGGCACACACTGAGGGAGGCCCAGTTCCAGCCCTCAAGCTACGAAAGTTTGTAAATAATGGTTTCTGTAAAGCAAACCGTAAGTAATATTTTCTATGAAAAGAACTGTAAATAATATTTTCTGTGAAACGAACTGTAAATACTTTTGCTGGTGAATTATCTTTGTGAAGACAACTGTACCATTCACTTGGATTATTCAATACAAACCACATATCCAAAAAAATTACTGTTTATTTCTCCTTCAGTCAAAACTCATGCCTGTGTCAAGTAGCAATAACTCCATTTTAACTAAAGAGAGAGAGATAGCTTGACAACGAGCCGCCGAGAGTCGGAAACTACAGTGTTGAATCAAGGCACTCTATCTCAGTCCAGTTTTCCTATCCGCTGTCCCTCTTCCTGCCCCGCACTCTCGCTGCCAGAGTTGTGCGAGGAGTACAAAGGTAAAGAAATAAATCAGCAACCCCAGTCATAACAGATCTATGGAAGATCTTGTGGGCTGTACGACGCCTCACCCCGCCAGTAATGAGCCCAATAAAGACACAGCCAAAGCCTCAAGCCGGACTAGTACAAAGGATGCTTCAGGAGTGGCACCCTCCGGCACGAGTGTCTGCCAGGAAGCGGCACTTGCTCGACACCCTGTTTTAGGTGAGTGGTACAACCTAACCATATTAAGTGAAGTCTCTATCCCTCGCAGAACGCCACGGCCATACCTGTTCTACAAGGTGACTACCACTCGTCACAGAGAGGATAGGTCGTGGTTCCAGCGTTTGTCAGGTAGCCCCCAATGTCTCATGCTCGCAGCCGGCAAATTACCTGACAGACCTACACACATTCATTAACCCAAATAAGAGGCGACAAATGTTTACATTTACTTAAGTAACTGAACATGTAATCACATACAGTAACATGTATAACCCTTAAAAATATGAGCTTTATCACACTTTTTACACTACTGTTTCAATTTTCTCAAGTAACTGAACACGTAATCACATGAAACGTATAACCCTTCAATATATTACCTTAATCGCAATAGTTACACTACCGTTTCAGTTTGCTAAATAACTGAACGTGTAATCACAATAACATGTATAACCCTTTGAACTGATGCTGCGCCCTCAGTTTGTGTTCGGGCCCTATTTTTAAACTGTTTGAACCCTGTTGTCTGGTTCTGACATGATATTGAATGGGACTCTGTGTTTGAAAGTGTGTGAGGATGCTTTGCCATGCGTCGGAACACTTCTGCTACCTTCGGCTCCCTCCCCTCCTTTCCCCTTCCTCATTGCCTAGGCCGGCCGCCTAGCTCTCGAGGTCAGTTGGATCCTGGTCGCCCTTCTGTGCACTTCTTTCCCGTTCGTGCTCGTCGGGGCCTCGTCGGCTGTTCTACGATAATGTTGGTGAGAGTTTTCCTTGTTCGTTGGAGTTTGTGTTTGGGCCTTCTGCCCTGTCATTTCAGCAGCGTGTTATCTCTGTCGTTAGTAAAGTAAATGTATCGGAAGCCGACAGGTTTGCGTTCCCCTATTTAACCCGTATGGGCTTTAGCCTTTTTGATTGCCCCTTTAGGTTGGACCTCTCGAATGAACTTAATGGCCCTTCTGGCATACTTTGTCTGGAGTATTTGTAACTTGTTAAACAAATGTACATGAAGCCTGGTTGTAATAAAACCCTGTTGTGTGCCTTGAATTCCCGCTCGTATTTATTACTTTCTAGAACTTGCTTCACTCTGTATTTGAACCCGTAATGTTTACCTTGATGGTACACCTTCATAATATGAACTTTATCACAATAGTTACACTACTGTTTCAATTTGCTTAAATAACTGAACATGGAATCACATAATATGTATAACCCTTCAAAATAGGAACTCTATCACACTTTTTACACTATAGTCTCTCACTTCAGTAAGTAATTTTATATAGAATTAAAAACCATATTTACACAGACTGTTTGTTCTTCACCTGTTTCAGGTAGTTAGTCTGGGAAATTTGGCATTGCTTGAAGTTTCATGTAGTTATCTTTGTATCGATGTGGGATCACTCCAGATATGCAGAAGATACACAAATATATGTACTTTGCAGAATGTATTGCAAGATTCTTTATAGAGCTGGAGGCACCAACATTGCAGGATGTCTTCTCCATTTCTTTTGTATAACGTACACTTCTAAACTGTCATGGTACAAACTTTCTTCGAAGATTATTGGAACATGAAAAAATAATAGCAGTGTTCGGTAATGTACTACTGTGAGTTTCAATCACTGCTTAGTTTTCAACATTGCTTAAGTCATAATTTATAATTTCAGTGTTGTTCAATTTTTAATTACGTATTCATAACAATGCAACACACAAGCTCAGCAATTCAAAGTTTTCAAGCCCGCTAACAATTTATAGTAGGAACTAATGTTTACCATATTTCCATACATATATCAGTCCTGGAAAGAGGAACAACCCCATTCATACTGATAAGATGATTACAGTAACATTTTGTTTCAATGCATTACCAGAATATAGCAGACTGTAATGGCAGCAAATGTAGAACGTTGGCCCCTCAGCGAAATCTTTTACTAAAAATTCTGTCCAAGTTATTTGAGCAAGACATTTGTCCTTTTAGCAAATACACATCACAATGAAGAACAAGATTACACATCTAACTATTTGCTCCTAAGGAAAGATATTATATGGTGGAAAATTAAAGCTGTTTCGTTAGGATCTACTTTTGAAGTGACTTTTAAGCTATGAGCAAAATTATATGTTGCCTAGCAGACAATGTCGGTAACGCACTTGGAAGGAGTTTTTTCCACATTCACAGATGGTAAGTGAATTTGTGACTTTTTAAGGACATTACAGACCATTACATGAATTGCATTTTGTTTACTTCAGTGACTTTCATGACTAGTAGATACCCTGCTAAAGCACTCCTTGCATTCGTTTTTACACAAAGTATAATTTCTGAACAAACAAATGCCACACCTATTCAAAGCTAATCTGTATTATTCTACTACTTGTTACATTGAATATTTCTCTTGGCAACTAAACATAATGTTTATTAATCCCAGGATCAAAGTATGTCAGACCGCTATTGGATATTTTTATTCAATTGATATTTATTTCTGTATAAATACTGTAGTTATATAACCTCAAGATGAACAAAGAGGGAATCTGTTTCAAGTTTTTGCAGGTGGAAATAAATGGAATGAGAGAGAGAGAGACAAACAAGAATACTGGATGCTGGGCTCTATATATAGGCTATGTTTATTGACCGGAGGGAAAGATGAGCAGAATTGGCCAGAGAGAAGAGAGTTGAGTTAGATAGGACAACAACAATAATAAAGAAAAATAAAAAAACACATTCTTACATGAGTCAGCTAGATCACATCTAGATGTATAAAAGAAATGTGGAAACATAATTACACACCACACACACGCAGCACATAAGCTGGTTCAATTGCAGTTGACATCAGCCCGTGTGATTGAAAGCTGAAATTGTGCTGTGATCAAGTCACAGGTCAGTACAATTACTTGAGAATGTTCAATTTCCCCTGCCCTTCATTACCGGCGCAGCTCCATATTCCCATCATTCATCCAAGTTCAATGTGGGTCCGATGACAGGACGAGACCTAATACATTTCAGGGTATTAAAATAACTGTGCATCAAAGACGAAAGGGATTTGGCAGCAATGGTAACAATTGTCAGCCAATATTACGTAACTGAGTGCATCTAATTTCAAAACTGTACTAAAAGCATGTGTAAAAATTATAATAAAGTAAGAACTTCCAGGTTAGTAGAAATGAGAAATAACTAAATTAGTAGAAAGTGAGAAGGCTTACTTTTCCTTCGATGATGCTCATCAACTGTTGTATTTACACTTTTGGTTGTAAAAAAATTTTTAATACCAAAAAATTTTTATAGATAAAACATTTTCTCGTAAAATTTCCTGATCAGAAATAAATTAAGTTTAAAAAGACATCCATACAATCACGGTGAGAAAAATAAACCTGCAATAGTCTTTCTTATGGTAAAAAAAATTACACGAGAAGACTTAATTCTGTGGGGTTTTGGTGAAACAGGATTTTTTCACGGATAAATTGTAAATTGTCTATGTAGAGATGTTCTCACTGTCCATGCCTCTCCACACTGAATATAGTTTGTAGGGTCGGTCTCTCTGATCGGCTCAGGAGAATAAATTGCCTCGAACATGTCTGGCAGTGCCCAAACAAAGGTACCCCATAACACGCTGTTCAGTACATACTCTAATTATAAAGTCAGGTATAATATAACGTTCACTGAACACGAGTCAATGAACCGGCGGCACTAATCTCAGCCCTTCTACACATGGCTCTGTATTTCCTCAACTTTTGTGGCATTTTAACATTGCTTTAAGCAGTAAATTTAACAGATAGTAAATGTTTTAAACAATTGGCAATACTTGAAGGGCACATGGAGAAAAGCAGGTAGTGTGATGATCTCTGAAAAAAGTGTGCAATGGAAGTGCATGACTGGATTTAGTTGCTTGGACGTACTCCATTGCAAAATGAATGACTGTCAAAGAAAACTAAACAAATAATAGAAAACCATAAATAAGCAGAGTATGCTACAGTCAACAGGACACGTACACAACATGAAATTCTAAATTGGAATTGGTTCAAATAAAACAAAGAACAAACGGCTAATAAACAAAAATAATAAAAATATAAAACCAAGTAACATGCGACACAGCGATGAGATGAAACAAAAACACAGTAGATACCAGACACGAACAGAAAAATAACAAAATGACACAACGAAGAAACAAAACAAAACACAATAGATATCAGATAATCAAAACTCTGTTGACTGAAAACATTGCTACTGTTGCTAATAAAGGCAACAGTGTATTGAATTTAAAAATATGTGATCCTATTAAGAGAGAAACAACTCTACAGCACGAAACAAAAACACACACTTAACTCGTCACAACTAATCAGAATAAATCTATGCTGCGCAACCAATCAATAGACAGCTCATCTCCCATTGGCTGAGCAGGACAAGTAGGCTTACCCTACATAAACCCATGGTTTTCCAGTCTCCTCATCCAGGGCAGGCACTTATTCACTGACAGCCGACCTGTGCGGACGTTGTTCTCATAGCTCTGCGCACTAGGCACGAAGCAAGGAGGTTCTTTCTCACTTGCTGCAATTCACATAAAGCGAGCAGGAACAACAAGTTAATGTCCAAACCCTATTAGCTTTAGCAGCAGGGATTAGCTTAACTCATTTTAAAAGTTGCCTAGTCAGCCCATGGATCCCCAGCCCGACTAACAGCATAATTGCAGAGACAAGGTGAAGTGAATTTTGGACAACAGGCATTTTTAATCACCGCATGCTGTTAGGTTAGCTTTAGGCAAAAAACACTAGCCAACTGAGAACAAAGCAGAGTTAGCCCCTACGGACTAGCATAGTACATCGTTAGCAAGGAGTAAGGGCACAAAACGCCCCCTCCTTAGCAATAAATTCCCAGGATAGGAGCGAGAGTAGCAAAACTACTCCACCTGCACTAAAAGACCTTGGCAAGCCTTTCCCCGAGAATGACGACGGCTTTGTACTAAACGAACAAACATGTAGACGCCCGCGCAAACAAAAGGCGCCAAGAAGGGCATAAGAATTGCTGAGGCATTCCAGCACACTGGGACAGCTACGAGCTAAACTTACAGCAGAGCAGCAGAAAAATCATTCTGCTCAGAGTAGGCTACGTCACTTTGCCGCCTAAAGGTGAGGAGATTTGCCCAGACCAGTTCCCGCATCTGCCCCGAGGCGAGCAGCATGCCAGGTAATGAGGTCACAGCGCAAAGCTACCAACTTTGGCCGCGCGAGTCTGTTACCCCTCTCCCCTTCCGTTCCCTTCTGAGAGCCATAGTCACGAGTCACGTGACTGTAAATTGATCTATGCCCACGACAAAAATACGTGGCAAAATGGACGTGTTAACGAATGCAGGAATGAAATGAGCAATATTGACGCAATGGAGACTACCATTGCGCCCCAGGGAAGACCAGAACAGCCAAGTTCGCTTCCAACATCACCCCTTGGCTCTGACGAAACAAACTCGCAAAAAATGAGTGAGCATTTAGTCGAGACTAGTAACGTAAATGTGAGACGGACGTACAGCTTACACTTTGGAAACATTCAGGGCCCCAACCCACATGATTCACATCAGGCAGACTGCAGTACAGTGTCACACAGTGACCCTGCCAGCAATGCAACACAGCCAGGGCCGAAACCAAAGCTGCTGATTGTATTCCACAGTTTCGGCCCTGG
>PNEQ01110742.1:0-22282 GCA_003012365.1 Medauroidea extradentata
GGAGCAAACTTGAGTGATTCTGTTAGTGAGAAGTGATTTTTCAAAGAAATGATTGTGACACTGACTGCACATATTATATTACTATTAGTCATTCTCATTCAGTTCATTACATAGCGTAAAATTTTAATATGGTAATTTCAGTTTTTATTAAGTCATTAATTCTTAACATTTTGACTGTTCTTGTTACTGAGATGCTAAGTGTGTTAATTTACGATAAATATTTTCTTTAGTGTGCCATTTGTAAATAATTTTTTTTTACCGCTATGTTGTATTTTATTCACCGCTTTCAGGGATTTTTAGCACCGAAATTGGTGAGTTTTATTCACCATTTTCAGGGGTCCCTACTCATTTGTATTACCGACAATCTAGTTTAATGTCAAAGGTGGCAATCCGAGACATTTGGTGATGACAGCATGCTTTCACCGGGACATTTCTCTATCGCCTTAATTATTTCAAGGCATTCTTCAAGTGATCGAACAGATTTTGAAGGCAGCGACATTGTTACAGCAATAATTTATAAATACGTTTCACAGGCCTTAAAATAAAAATTGTGTACTCCACTTGTTAACAAATCTCATAAAACTGTTGCTGTCTAAACGGAAAACGTAACAATAACAAGATGATCCGTTTTAATGCGAAACGTAACCTTTCTGACTTGTGCGGTTGCGCTCTGCTGCCTTCGGCTTTACTCGGAAGTGCACAAAATGGTGGAAGAAAATTCCCAAAATTTGGTAATGTTACTGCAATTTATTCACTACATTTTACTAAAATGCGAAAATAAAAGCACACATTTACAGTAGAACAAAATGAATTTGTACACAATGCATGTTCGAAATCTATCGAAAATAATTTGGATATGAACTTTAAAAAATTACTTCCTCTACGAAAAATTCCTTTTTTTCTGTTGGTGGCAACATGTGTGTTGTTCGCTTAACGAAAATACAGCGATGTTTGTGTTAACACACTCAAACTACAGTAGCCTACGTAAAACGTTTATTTAAATAAGATGAAAGATTGTCAAACATATTTAAAACAATAACTATGAAATTTATACTCAAAACATATTACATTCACCTGTATTTTGACAATGGTAAATGTTTACCTAGTGCGGTTATGATACGTTGTTTACACCTATTTGTTTCAAGAAGTGAATATGAGCGTGGTATGAAAATGTAAATTGTAAGTTAACTTATTTTTGTTGTTGGTGAAAATGTTTGAACGATGAATGTGGGAAATTTATGTATAAATGAACTCTCCATATGGGGTTTATTTAACATTGTTTATATAGGCAGTTTGTCGGGACCATAAAAAACGATCAATTAGAGACGCACCCCTGTCCTGAGGGAAAGGGTGACGTTACGTTTGCCTCACCCTCTATATGCAACATAACTCTCCTAACCATCTTAGATCAATCGGGGACAGGTAGCCCCTCATATTGTCGAAGTATACTTTGGAAGAGTTCGCTAACACAAAGATACACAAAGTTCAAATAAAATACTACTTTAATGCGGGCGCTAATTTGAATACAGCAACTTGGATATTCTTAGTGAGTACACAATATCGCGTTCTGAATCAGGCAAGTCACTTAACTCTATACAATGACGTGGTAGCCTCAGCAGCATTGCAAAACAGTTTACAGGCTAGACGCATCTGCCTGACGGAGACCTGGCAGGGCGAGATATATGCGGAGCTTTTTAATTTCCCTGGTGAATAATACAGAGACTAAATGCATCTGTTCAAAGCCTACCTGGTACATTTTTGCCGGCGTGTCACATCAGCTGACGGCCCGCGAGCTGATGTGTCCCCTAGCTCAGCGCCGGCCACGCTTCCCAGTTCGACCACCTAGCAGCCGCGGCGTCGGCCGTGAGCAGCTCTTGCACACCTCGTCGAGAGAAGAACGCACAGCTCCGATGCGTTTCGACACCAACTCGGCCTTCCCAAGGCAACAGGCCTCTCCTATGGCGAAGTACAGCTCGTAATCGTCCTTGAAGGTTTCCCCAGCAAGAAACTACCTTGCTCGATACCAGCAGCAGCGACCAAACACATATCAGCTGCCACGATTTAAATCCAACCAAATGTTCCTAGATTCCTCTGTCGTAGGTCGTATTACACGTAGACAAGTAGATTCAAATGAACAGAGCAAGCATATGTTAACCCCAGGCGCCACGAATATTGCAGATCACCTGGCTCGCTTCTAGCCTTGCCAATTACTCGCTTCAAGCATTGCCAACCACAAACTCACCGGCGCCTCAGCGCACACACCCCCCCCCCCTTCCCCTCTCCAACACCGCTAGCCCGCCTCGCCAGCGCCCCATGCGGCTAATGCGTACAACAGCTTTAAAATCAGTCAAATATGCAACCAATACAACATAGATATGCGCTTACAATTCCAATATAAAAATGTAAATATACATATACATATTTTTAAAGGTTCCGGAACCCATATATGACACACATACAAATCGTTAATAATATATTGCCAAATTATAAAGCCGAGACATGAGGCGTCTCACCTACCTCCTTCAAAACACTTAGAAATATTACCAGATATTTTAAATATTCGCTACAGTCACTCAGTTCAGACCTCACCATCCACAAGACACTTAAAGAGTATTTTTCCAGTCTCTAAACTAGCTGATGGTCCATATATCGTTCCATATAGTCTAAAGAATACAATAGCACATCATTCCACATACAAAGATCCCCCCTCAGAAACAGATAAAAGAATAGAATTTAAGAAAGCAGAAGATCGGAAAGACACATAATAGCACCAGATAAGAATCTCAACATACAAGGAAAAGAAATATTCTTATTAGACTAGACTTCCTCAAACGCTATACGCTTACATTCTTCCTATACACTATAATAGTGTCCTCCCAATCACTTACATACAAAAATCCAATCCACTTCATTCAAAATTGTACATCCCGGCATAAATTTTTGACAATAAAGCTTAAGCTGGCTCACATGAGCCTTACGAGTTACATATTTAGCCTTTACATCACCTAACAAAACAGATACAGGACCCAAAAATTTCAATACTTTATAGGGGCCAGAGTAGGCTGTAGCCAATTTAGAAGATGCATATTCTGCTTTATTACCAAGTACCACTTGTCGACACATGACAAGGTCTCCTACTTTATACATGTTAGGCAGTCTGTCTTTATTATATTTCTTTGCAACCTTCTTCATAGCTTTACATAGATTTTCGTACACCACATCCCATCTACTCTCCATTTCAGCTTGGTTTACCGTATCAACGTCAGCAGGGATACCCCAAATATTTAACAAAGGGGAAGGAAGCTCTATATTGCCACACACAACTCCCTCAATATTTCCCCCACGTAGCTTCACTCCTTCCCTTAGCGGGTCAAATCCAAATGTTAATATTTTCTCCCAAAAATTGATTGTCGCCTTAGTTTCCGATAAAAACTCCAACCCCAAAATCATAGGACTAATTAATCCAGTGATTATCCAAAATCTTATTGTCCAGGAGTACCCATTAATTTTAAAGTGCAGCTTTATTTGCTCTCTCACTCTACAAGCAATACCGTTAGCTACGTACGTGATTCCATTCCCCGCCGTAAGCTGATTTTGCAACTGGGAAAAAAGGGCTATCAACCTACTCACCTCAGCATCACTGATAAAGCAACTTACAGCCCGCGTATCCACCAACGCCTCTATATTTACACCTCTAACCAACACCGGTAATATTAATTTCTTATCCCCGCAATTTTTTGAACCTAACATCGCCACGCCCTCATTTGCCGTCGTTCCCTCCTTCGGTTCCTTACGGCAATCGCGCTTAACATGACACTTACCACCACAACCATAGCATTTCACGTCACTAAACCTGCCTCGACATTGTCGCGCAGAATGACCTGCCTTCCCGCACGAGTTGCAAATCGTGCCTACTGTCTTAACACAGGCCCGTGCCAAATGCCCCACTGCACAGCAACGGAAACATGTCCGCTCGGCGGGTGGCCTAGCCCCACGCACTCCAGGCGACACAGCGCCCATTCTCCCACTCGTCTCCCGCAATTCACGGTCATACATCGACGCCACTTAAGCTTGGTTATCGACATCAATGGCCAACACTTTAAACTCTTCCAAGTTAGTAGGAATAGCATACCCTACACTATGATTCCTTATCCCAGGGGATATATGTATTATCATTCAAAATTTTAACAGTTTCACTCTCTGAATATTCAATACCTAAGGCGCCCTTTGCAGTCCGTCGCAGACTGAACATACTCCAATACCCTCTCGCCGGGTCTTTGAAAACGTTCCACGTATTTCTTTACCAGCTCCACTTTAGCACGCCTCAGACATAACTGAGCCCACAAATTATTCTTCACACGGGTCCACTCCTCCTTTTCCTTTATACCTTCCAATATAATATTTAAACTTAACCCGGAACATTTGCATACTAAAGATTGCAATAACGTAAGGTTATCCGGAAAAACATTGGTTTGAACTATTCTATTCACTTCTAAACAAAACTTCAACAATTCTTCCTCTTTCGCTCTAGTTAGAAAATTTACCGCGCTCAAGGAAGAATGGGCCACCTTATATTGAAATGACGTCACACTTTGATAATTTATCTGACCTGCTTCTCCCTCGGAGGATGTACCGCCCCTTGACGGATTCTTTGCCACTTCTGCCATTTTACGCCTGAGGTCGTCAATGCCCTCGCTTTCCTCGACCGGAACACCCGCGGCCGCCAAATTCGTTTTGAGCGCATCTTTGCAGATACGGTGAATCGAGCTGGTCATCCTGACACTGGAACACAATATCAAACAAGCGAACAAACAGCTTCAAAGAGCAGAGTGGCGCAGCCGTGAGACGCTCTCCTGTCCCGAGGGAAAGGGCGACGTTACATTTGCCTCGCCCTCTATATGCAACATAACTCTCCTAACCATCTTAGGTCAATCTAGGACAGGTAGCCCCTTATATTGTCGAAGTCGACTTTGGAGGAGTTTGCTACTACAAAGATACACAAAGTTAAAATAAAACACTACTTTAATGCGGGCGCTAATTTGAATACAGCAACTCGGACATTCTACGTGAGTACACAGTATCGCGTTCTGAATCAGGCAAGTCACTTAACTCTATACAATGACGTGGTAGCCTCAGCAGCATTGCAAAACAGTTTACAGGCTAGACGCGTCTGCCTTACGGAGACCTGGCAGGGCGAGATATATGCGGAGCTTTTTAATTTCCCTGGTGAATAATACAGCGACTAAATGCATCTAGTCGATGCCTACGTTCAATGCCTACCTGGTACATTTTTGCCGGCGAGTTACATCAGCTGACGGCCCGCAAGCTGACGGGCACCCTAGCTCAGCGCCGGCCACACTCCCCAGTTCGACCGCCTAGCAGCCGCGGCGTCAGCTGTGAGCACCTCTTGCAGACCTCGTCAAGAGAAGAACGCACAGCTCCAATGCGTTTCGACAGCAACTCGGCCTTCCCAAGGTAACAGGCCTCTCCTATGGCGAAGTACAGCTCGTAATCGTCCTTGAAGGTTTCTCCAGAGAGAAACTACCCTATTCGATACCAGCAGCAGCGACCAAACACATATCAGCTGCCCCGATTTAAATCCAACCTAATGTTCCTAGATTCCTCTGTCGTACGTCGTATTACACATAGACAAGTATATTCAAATGAACAGAGTAAGCATACGTTAACCCCAGACGACACGAATATCGCCGATCACCTGGCTCGCTTCTAGCCTTGCCAATTACTCACTCTCTTCAAGCCTTGCCAACCACAAACTCACCGGCGCCTCAGCGCGCACACATGCCCCTTTTCCCCTCTCCAACACCGCTAGCCTGCCTTGCAAGCGCCCCATGCGGCTAATGCGTACAACAGCTTTAAAATCAATCAAATATGCAACCAATACAACATAGATATGCGCTTACAATTTCAATATTAAAATATAAATATCCATATTTTTAAAGGTACCGGAACCCATATATAAGACACATACAAAATTGCTAATAATATATTGCCAAATTATAAAGCCGAGACACGAGGCGTCTCAAATTTATCCGGAAAAACGAAAGAAACGGGAAGGATGCAACAAGGTTCCACTGTACACTAGACCTCTGATTTAAAGAGCATGCATAGTTTCATTTCTCACTATTGATACCTTTGTAAAGTCAATAAAAGTCTATTTTGCCCCCAACTGCATCTTAGTTTTAAAATTGCAATTTTTCTGCACAGTGCGTCTAGTCAGGTCCCAATTTTCGTTGTATTTTGTGGAAAATATTTGACAATGGTATCTATACTCTCCCATTGTCACCAAAACAAATTTTACCGCACTGGTTCGCATCTACTAGGCACGCATTAGTACTGGAAACCAGCGAAACATCTGTTTGTGGTTTACTGGAGTAAGAAGGATAAAGCAGATGTACATATTTTTTTAGTTCACTATTTCACACGTACCTTTGTTTTTAACTAAAGTATTTTTAAACAATTTTTTCCCCTTTTTATATTATGTTAATTAGTAAATAAAAGTAAGAATGATTTACGCAAACATAGGAAGGCGTCGTGTACAAAGAGAATCAACTACATAAGTATAAGATTGTTCTCAAGATGGCTTATAGGTAGTTACACTACCACAGTACCTTAACATTCAGCCGGGCGAAAATTCCATTTTTTGATGCCTTTACCTAAAATTTATGCCCGTATCTCACACAGACACAATTGTACAAGACAAACGGCTGTGAATCTAGGGTGAGAAACAAGTCTCTCACGCCAAGGCACATACTTTCTTTCACCCACACCAAACAACCCACAAGGTGATGTAATTTCTCACACTGGGACTTGGTAAAATAGTCACTAACATTTACTGAAGTAAGCTCATGAAAATCCAATTAAAGCGGTGTTTGTTAACTGGAAGTTACACGGCATCATTAAATACAGTAGAGGTAATCCAAATTGCATAGCATAAAATAAGATCTGTTTAACAAAAATACGTACCACACTTAAAGGTTAAACAGGGCATCGAACACCTCGTGTAATGGTACCGTCCACCATTAATCTTAGAATAAAAGGCCGTCAACACCTTAGTCCCAGTGTTAGGCCTAGCTCGTCGGAGACATGAGACTCGGGGTTCAAAGTTCGTGGGTTTGAAAGTGGAGTTGGAAGGTGGAGAAAATATTTTCACAAAGAACACTGCGCATTGTATCTGTGAATTTTACTTAAAAACATTTTGTCACATGTTACAAACAATAGGCCGTGCAATAACTTTACCACGTGGCTGAGTATGTTTTTAACACTGGCGGATTTCTGATGTGACTTGAAGGTGCGTGAGCAATATCGGAGTACGCCTACCACAACAGGGTCTACTCATCTTACCTAATACAACAAAGAGGCCTCGACAATCGTTGTTACTGTTGGTCATCACAACAAATCCTGTTCTGGTGGTTACAAGTCGACTGCTAAATTCAACCACGGTAAAATACAGAAAACGTGACTGGTAAAATCCATGTGGTGTGAAAATATTTCACTTTAAGATGAATTAACTATAGATGGCTCAGCTCGCCGGCAAGGGCGACGGCGCCTGAGCCCACGCTTTTCTCCCGCGGACGTACCACGCACGTCCTACCTCTTCGGCCAATGATCAAGAAAAAAAAAGACACCCCAAAAATAAAATGGTCGACACTAGGACGCTCCTACGGCCAGTGTGACCAACAGTATCACAGACTTCCGGGCCTCTTTTAATTATAAATAGTATTATAAGTAAGCACACTGCATAAAATTAAAAATTACACATTTACATAATATAACAATGAACTCCCACAGTTTTAAGCACTACAAAATTAGCTATTTGGGCAGTAAATAAACGCCAAAGTGTGCCACGCACAAATAAAAGTATTATGGTGCCGGGACATGACATACAGAGGGGTGGGGGAGCAACAAAGCCCAACCATCGCTACATCACACATTCCTGAGGGAAAACCAGATTGTTCCCTTCAACAAATACTAGACCAGCACGATGATGTCGGCTTCAAGCATCCTGTCCTTGCATATAACCGAAATTCATGAATTACTTGGCCTGATAAAAAATTATGTCAATAAGTTACTAAGAAAAAATACAGATAAATGAAAAGTTGAGTAAAATGAGTACCAACAACATATGGTTACTACAAAAAATATTAATAATCAAAAAGATATCAGGCATAAAATTATTACATTTTAGTGAAGCTACATGCTTCCAGACTGATGCTACGCGAATCCAAAATTCACAGTCTTATTTGCATTACTCTTAAACACCATTCTACTGATATACCTCTGCATCAAGATAGTTTGCTACATTTATTTAAAAGACAAAATCCCTAACCAGCATATTCCAATACCATTATATAGTTTGTGGGAGCTGTAGTGACTTATTGTCAATTAAACTACAAATGGTCTAACCAATTTACTTCACAATAAATAATGACTCACTCTTAAATTAAGCCCGCTAGTGAACTTAACTAAAGCCACACACAAGTCAAACAATAAATAACACAAATAAGTGAATTACAAAGAAACATATGGACAGTCCCTCTCTTTATATGCATTTTAAAGTTGCTCGTGCTTCTTGGCTTACTGCATGTTATTACCACAAACCAGTCACACACTCGATGAAATGCTCACTACATACATCTCACCTGGTAGTGGCCTGAAGTTACTAGGCAACCTATACACTGGGTCCTTCATTTAATTAAAATTATCACAGACGTGTGCATGCTGTTGCAGAGTAGCACATATGATTTGGAGGTTGGTTCGTGGACAAACATATAGGCTGGCAGTGCAAAACCCTCACTGTTAAATTAATTCTAGTTACTTTGCTCAACTTTCACTTAGGTCAAAATTTAAGGTCATGTGCGTCACACTCGCGGCCGAAAGGGCACCACATGACGGAGAACGAGTTAGAATACTTGATATTAGAAACAAAACATGAAAGCTGAAGAGAAACAATTAATCAAACCAAGGCTTACCTAAATAAAGAATAGTAGACACGGGTGCATCGTTGGCTACAAGTTGGTCTGCAGAACATTGCTGGATGGCGAGCGGAGGCAGAGTGGCCAGATACAAGCAGCCACGCCACGGCATAGCCGGCCATGTGGTGAGTGGCGGGGTGGGGAGGGGAATGGAAGGCATGGAGACTGCCGAAGCCTCTGCGCCAGATTGAAGTCCCCCTCCAACGTTCGTGATGAGTGATCACCGACTCGTGCCTCAGGTAAGTGGGAAGAGAAGCGATCCGGGCACATGTAATAACATCAATATAATTAGCGTAAAAACACACAAGCACAACACCCCTACAAAATATTGGCAAAAAAATGAAATTACAATATTATTACAATACCGTGTTATGATTGCAATGGTTGAATTCAATGAATACACAAAGTACACTTTATCGCATCATACAAAAATTAATAAAATTAGCCTTAATACAACAAATTTCACAAAATATTTGCACACAGCTCTGTTTTTCAATGTACATAAATATCTCGCAATGCAAATGAATATAAAATATCAAGCACAACATGCTTCAATGAGTATTAGGTACAATGTAGACATCATGAATATAATCTTCAATAATTACCACAATAATAAATATATAAAAATCCGTAGAAATGCTCCATACATTTGTACTAAGGTGCACCTTACATGATAAACGTAACAATTATATATCCTATATCCTCCGGAGGAACACAAACTAACACCACAAAAAACAAATGACCGGTCGCAACGAACAAACACAACACTACCACAAACAAACACCAATTACAACATATAACACTAAACACACAAACAGCACTCCTTCTCATTACCCGAAGACACAAGGAAATGAAAACCCAGGCTAACTACAGGGATAAAAATGTAGAAAGGGAGGTGGACTCTAGGTGGGCTCTGCCCTCCCGCAGCTGAAATCCTCTTCTGTGTGATGACACCAAAAGATTGATGCGACACCTCCTGCATCTCAATTACCCTGCAACACAACATCTTGCAAGGAATTAATCTTTCGGACTATCCACTACATGTTTCAAGTGGTTCACATGTGCTTTCCGTACAATACGCCCAGTGTTGGGATCGGCCAAAAGCACTGTATTAGGTCCAAGCAACTTAATTATGTCAAGGGGCCAGCAAAACGAGTGAAGAGTTTACTGCTACGATCGTCAGGACGGGAAGGAAGGCAGAAGGATTTACAGTATACTGACCGACCTGATAATCTGACAGAACATAGCCAGCATTATATCGCTCCTGAAGGCGTCCACGCTCGTCATACAGATGTGCCAACTCATCGGCAGCTAGTCGCTCTCTAGCGGCATCCAACATAGGAACTGCAGGTGACGGTACACCCCAAACATTCAACAAAGGTTGCAGAACATTTCGCCCCAAAAAATGCGAGCCGGACTATGTCCTGTCACTTCAGATACTGTAAAATTAAAGCCTAAATTAATTAGATTCAGGTCCTGGTCCCAATATGTCTGCTGGGAGTGATAGAGCAGTCAACGTAAAGTTCCTGTTAAACCGCTCCACTCTATTTCCACAAGGGAAATACGGACTAAAGGTATATCGTGACATGCCCCAGCGACAGCACGTCACGGAGCTGAAGTAACACGAAGTATGACACGTTGTCTATTAGTAGATTAACCGGAGGTCCAAACACTGATCACACCCGGTCGGACAACACCTTCGTGATCTCTCTGCTCTTCAAAGACCTTAACACTATTAAAATGACAAAACATCCTACAATATCAGAATGTACAGGTTACCTTTGGTAGATCTAACCAAAGGGCCAAACACATTACAATGCAGCACCTCCCAGCTGTAAGAAACAGAATCCACGGCGTACAGACCAACTCTAGAATTTTGGGCCGGTTTAGCGTGCAAGCACAAGTCACATTGCCGGACATATTGGCGCACATCTTTATTCACAGTAGGCCAATAGAAACGTCCACACAGTTTATTCAGAGTACCTTGGCGTCCCAAATAACCCCCAAAGGGAGAGTCGTGATAGTAAGAAAGAAATTCAACTCTACAACGTTCTGGAACCATCAGACGTTTGACACTCACTCGGCATCCCACGTACTACAGAAGCCCATCTTTGACAACATAAGGGACTTGATCTCCACGTTGGATCGTGGCGACCAGATCACAACAGACTGGATCATTGGTCTGAGATTCCTGAAGTCTCGCATAAAAACTCTGGCTGGTAGTAAAGGCGGCACTTACGGTGCCATATGATGTAGGACTAGAAGGCTCGACAACATAATCATCTGGGTCATACATGCGCGACAACGCATCGGCAGTGGCATTATGACCCTGGTACATGTTGGATAACAAAGCGGAATTGCGTCAGACGATACGACCATCGGTCCAGTTTATCAAAATCGTTTGAATGTCGCAACATCCATGAATCTGCTTGGTTGTCAGTACACTGATCGAATTCGACACCGCTAAGGAAGGAGTCAAATTTGGCTGTCCCCCAGACACACTCCAAAGCCTCCTTTTCAAACGAACTCAACCGACGTTCACCATAGGACAGCGTACGACTGGCAAAACCTACAGGACACAACGTGCCATCCCGCCACTGGCTCAGCGCTGCACCAAGCGCTACGCTAGAAGCATCTACGTGAAGCACAAACCTAAGATCGAAATCAGTCATATACAAAAACGGAACATTAGCCAAGGCTGCCTTCAGCCTAACAAAACTGAGCTCCTGTTCTTCACACCTCTCAAAGGCTACATTCTTACGCTTCAGGGAATTTAACGGTGCAGCAAGCTCCGAAGAGGGAGGAATAAATTAGTAGTAATATCCCAACCGGCCCAGAAAACGCAAGATGCAACGAACACTCTTCGGGCGCGGGATCTCAACTACAGGACGGACTTGCTCAGGGTCCATAATTAAGTACCCTTTGGACACAATATACCCCAAGAAATTCACTGGAGACAACGCTCATGTGACCTTTATGGGGTTGACAGTAAGGCCGGCAGAACGCAACAGAGCCAAAACCAGCCACAGATGTTCCAAGTGCTCCTCGAAATTACTGCTTTACACGATGATATTGTCTATGTAGTTGTAGACACATTTAAACTTAACGTCGGACAGCACGTGGTCAAGAATACGTGACAAAGCCTGTGTCCCAAACTTAGCACCCATGGGAATGTGATTAAATTCAAAATTTGCCCAAGGCATTCAAAAGCCGGTGTACTTTTGACAATCAGGATGCGGAAGACACTGGTGGAAACTAGCATTAAGATCTATCACAGAATATTCTTTAGACTTCCCGAGGTGCTGAAGAGTGGCATCCACAGTAGGAGCAGGAAAAGGGTCAAGAAAAATTTTCTCATTAACCTTTGACATATTGATAACCAACCGATGTCTGCTGTCTTTCTTTGTCACGAAAAAGGTGGGACTAGCATAATCCTAAGTCGAGGGCGAAATTACACCTTCACTAAACAAATTGTCCACAATTTGGTGCATAATGGCCAATTTAGGAGGATTGTAAGAATAAAATGGCACTCTTAACGGGCACATCATCGGCTACAGCAAATTTGTAGGACTGAACATTACACCTACCGATGCGTGTAGTAACAACATCTGAATATCCACTCAACATAACATCCAAGGCTTTATCCTTAGAGTAACTTGGTACAGCAACACTTCTGAACGGGACAAAGGTGGATGTCTTAAACTTACGTAATGGACAGATGACCTTGGGGGCAAATTTGAACACAAGACGTTCACCATGCACATCAACCACTGCACGAGTGTGGTTCAAGAAATCGACACCCAATACAATATCTGTAACCATATTTTGAACGATCTAAAAATGATATATCCAAAAGAATCTATTTATCTTGAAGTGCATCAGGATAGATCGGGTGCACTTAACATGTCCGTTAGCCACACAGCTCTAGTGTGGTAGTCGTTAATCCTAGAATTTAAACGAGGATCACGTGCCAACAGGAATTCCCACAACTGTTCGCGCACGAAACAATGTGAGGCTTCAGTATCTATTAAAGCGGCACGAAAAATGCAGTACAGGGACACTGGTACAATACAATTGACGCGCGTCGCCTGAGAAACCAAACGCAGCGTGTTCTTAATGCGCAAAGGGACAGCTTACTTCAGTTCCCCTGACACTGAAATTGTAGGTGCCCCTGTCTACCACAGCGAAAACATGCCCTTAAGTCATGTTACACTTCCGGGCGCGTACAATTTCGGGCTACATGTCCGCGCAAACAACAATTAGTGCAACGCAACATTGTACACTCAGTACTCGTCGAGTTGTTTACAGGCGCTGAAACTACCTGCCTCGCAACGCTGGCTAGACCACGTCCCACCTGACTCCGGTCACGTGTCGCTGAATGACGCCTACCATTAGGCGGCAACAACGCGATGACTCGCAACGGTCTGTACAACATACCCACAGGTCGACACATCTGGATTTACTAGCCCAACCGGAACATTACGGTAGTAATCTGCCTCCAAGGACAGTTGCCTATCCACCTCTAAAGCCAGTTGGCATGACTTACCAACAGTGACAAGCGTAGCAGGCACAAACCGGTGCGCAAGACCACGAGGCAACCAATGATCCATTATACCCTGGATCAACTTAGGCTCTGGCCGTTTCAAGTTCATAGCGCAAGCACTATTTAGGACGCTAGAGACGTATGCAGTGACCCATTCCTCGAGTCGCTGTTCCCTGTCAATGTATCGCTTCTTAACTGCAGATCACACAGACTTGACACCGGTACATTCTAACAGCTGTAATTTGAAAGCTTCATAACTGGCGACAGTTCGCACAATATGTGCCAACATCGTGCTTGCCTGTGCCCCTATCTTAGCCGACAAACAAGTAAAAAATATACTCTTTTGAATGTCACACTGCAATCTATGATACACATAGTCTACAGCCAACAAAAAACAAATGACCTAATCAGGGTCTACTGCTGTCCAAAGTGGTATTGACTTAACCCTCTCCATTAGCACTGTCTGCCGTGCTGAAACAGGATCTTCATTGGCAACATCTAAGCCTCCCAAATTAACATTATTAATGGAGCGCAACAAATTAATGTACATATGCCATAGCATGAATACGTAAAGCCGCGACATCCTCACTCCTTTAAAATGTGACTCGCGCACTTGACAGATAATTACATAACTCCAGATAACTGTACTGCAACACAAAAATAGACGACGAAGAAATGTCATGGGTGTTCACAAGCAAAGCTATAGGAGAATGTCCGTGATCGCGTGTAATGCTAGTGCGACAAGAAAATTGCTGCCGCTAGTGCTATCAGTTGTCTTGAACACTATCGATCCCTGTATTCATGTTGGCAACATTGATCTCTACGAACGTTATTTTGTCTTAGTAAGCGCAAATAACGGTAACTTCAACCTAAAATTTTCAAAACGTGTTTGAAAATGGTTTGTTATAAACAGTTATGTTTTAAATCATTTCCATTTTAAAGGAACATGTTTAAGATGGTTATAAAACGGTAATATAATAGAAAAATAATAGCTGACATTTTCGATAAAACAAAAATAGATACTGTAGTAATGGAGAAGTGTGAAGAGTTCATGGAATTATGTGTTGACCTGAATAAAGAACTTTACATTCCCATTCAAATGCATACTGTTTTTGTCTAAATTTGTGATAGCATTTGCAAAAAGTGGTAAAATTCTGAGCAGTGTTAACCAAATGATAAAAAAAATATCAGATCTAACATTTTAAAGATGTTCTCTTGGTATGTGTGCACGTGCCCTAAATCTTCCCATAACAGTATACAGTATACCCTCGTTTTATCGGACCTCCATTCAGCGGACTTCGTATTTAACGGACAAAATCTAACGATACAAAATCATTCCACAGTCAAGTCTACTTGTCACATGCTGCACAAGACCTACCTGGTTATTGTGCTTTGGTGAGTGACAAAACGCACGCGTGTGGATAGCCGTGTAAGACGGTAGACAGAGCTATTTTTAGTCGAGCATTGATGTGCTGTGTACGGGCAAGAACGATTTTCTACCTGAATTGTTTACGGAATTGTAAGATCAACAACGCAAGACCTACCTGGTTATAGTGCTCTGGTGAGTGACATCAGGCACGTGCACAGATAGTCGCGTAAGACTGTACGCAGAGCTAAGCTGCTCATCAGTGTTTTGACGTGTCCGGGCAAGAACGACTGTTGTCTACTTGAATTTTTTACGCCGTTGATGTACGTGCACGATAAAGATTATGCATTTCTTTTTAATGAAATGGCATCTGCAACAGTACAGAAAAGAAAAAGAGTAACTTTGACATCAAGCAAAAAATTTGAACTAATAGAAAAATTAAGAGGCCGGTGATTCAGTAGCAAAGTTGTGTGCTTATAGTGTCAAGAAACAAACTGAGTTGGACATTCGTAAAGCAAAAAACTAGTTAGAGTTATGTGTTGAAATATGATGTTGAACGAAATAAATGTGCACTGTTGGACCCAGGAAACACGTAAAACTTGCTACTGCAACTTCACATGATGAGGCATTGTATGTTCAACAACGCTCGTGTCGTGTAAAAAAATCTGCGAATTGTAGAGAGATAAAATTGGCTGCGGACAAACTAGTGCAACACATGCCTTTCTCGTGCTCAGCATTTCCATCCCTTGCCCTTCAGAAATTCTCCAGGGGGGCGGCTAGATTATTATCTCACAGACACGGTATACGATACTGCGTCGCGATGCAAACAGCTGTAGTTTATATGGAAATTTTTTTATTTATATTTAGTAATTAAACACTTTACTGTGAAATATAAAGCAGTAACTGAAGTTCACGTGTCACATGTTACCACGCACTGTAATACGAAACCAAGCTGATACTAAGCCGCTTCCTGTCACTCACCTTCTGCTCTTCCACAGTCCTCCACCCTTGGTTATCTCAATGAGCGAACAAAGGCGTGCACTTATCTTTCTACTCCCGCCAGTCAGCACAAACCTTTCCCGTTCCCCACTTCCAGAGATTTGACCACAACAAACACGTTGCGTTACTACGCATAACACATTGCTATAAATCTATCTGCTTGTTGTCTATTTTCGTGTGCCGATTTTGGTACTTCGTGATTTACCGAACATCTGATTTACCGGACCACACCTCCCCCAAATAGTCCGGTGAAACAAGGGTTTACTGTATTCAATTCCGATATGGGTAACTTACACTGTACCAAATATTATGTGACAAAATAATATTAAATGCATAGCTTGCATGAATGCTATCACTTCAATTTTACCCGTAGAGAGTTTTTTAAACAAAATGAAAACAAAAGTATTAAATAAAGTAAGCTGAATGCTTTTTTTTTTTTTTTTTTTTTGAGATTTCCCTTAATTCACACTTTCCCGCTATTTACACAATTTGGCCCTGTCTGCCTGAAAAGTTTGCAGGTTTTATATGTATTGTAGCAGTGATCACGGACTACATTTTGATACTACAGTCTGCAAATACTAGGTAGTAGATTACAACACGTCAACCATAAATGGAAGACTTGTTCCGCAGTAACAATCAGCCGTATTTGTTTAGCAAATTCAGTATTACTTCATAATTACGAGTCTTGATAACAGCACAAAAAATCCTCGTAACGAACAAGGACACTTACACAAAAAAAATTTAAGGCAAAAATTTCCAAAAATTACTAGAATTGGGGGTAACACCAGTATAATTATTAATTTTTTGTTAATATCTCCGCTACCTGTTAAATAAAACAGCGGCAAAAGTATGACGGGCCTGTAATGGTCCAAGTGTACATCACCTTTGCAGTTAATGTTGAGGCCGCGGCGTAGCTTCAGGGTAGAGACAAGGGCAACAGTGGGTGTCGTAGATATGCAGGTGGTTAATAGAAAAATGCCAACTTTCTTCCTGTAGGATTTTTATTAGCAAGGTGATTCAGTTAAATAGTTAAATTTACACCAGTTGCTACCAGAACGAATTACAAAACAATACCTTGCCCAGAGTCATGAGTCGGCTAGCAGGGTGATTTAAAATAAGTTAGTTCCCTCGTTATGATTTACTACCCACGTGGTCACGGCCGCAGTAACACAAAAAAAAAAAAAAAAAACAAGAGTACGCCTCTCACGCACGGACTTGACAGTTCGTGGTAGAACTTAAGGACAAAAACAAGCAAACGTCCTGTTCAGCTCGGATTTCTACAGATCACTATCACTTGACCGCGGATCTCCTGGGTTCCAGCAGCACACGGCCTACCGGACCCTCTCTCCACGCCGCCTCAACCACAAAAGACACGCTGCCAAGCTCCCGGCCCGCCACCTTTCTGTAGGACTTCCGGGAACTCTTTTACTTGATGAAATATTATTCTAAGATGAATAGTTAATAAGTTTGAATTTAAAATTCGCCAACTACTAACTCTGGGACATTAATCCACCTTAGATTGACGGTAAATTATCTATTCAGACCAAAACCTACTAACAAATACAATGTCTCCTGCAGGATACAAACGGCCGTAGTTTTAATGACCAAGTCACTACCAAACCTATGAAATTTGCAATAGTGATGGCCCGATACTGGAAAAACCCGATACCGATGCAGGTTCCAATATGTAAGATTTTACCGATCTGATACCTGAAAACCGATATTTCAAATATCTGTAGGAAATCTTGTTTTCTGTTTGAAAGATAAACAATTTGGATCAAAAAGTAATAAGAATTTTTACTGTTCTTCATTTAGACTATTATAACAGTAGTGAAACGCTGCTTTAAAAAACTAATGAAATACAAAACTAGACACTAGAACAGCATAATAAAATACAAGTTTGAAAATGTATTGATAATATCAACTTGATACGTGTGTGGGCAGTCATTACACTTTAAAATGCCACAGTCAACCTCCTTAGCGTCTACTTCAAAAGATACACAATAATTTGTGTTAAAAAGAAGTTAATTAGTAATTTTTATGTGGTGGTTTAAGTTTAAGAAATAAGACTTAGGTTCTGATGTAAGAATGTTAGTAACTGAACATGTTGTGGTGAGAGGTGGTTCCTTTTTTCTGTACAAATTCCGTTAGAGGAGCTAAATAACCTCTCTGAAGCTACGGAAGCTGGAGGAACAGCCAGTTTATTTTGAACAAGTAGTTTTAGGCTTGGAAAATATACAATTTCTTTCCAAAAGAGCAAAGTGTCATCCAACAGTGGAATAGTAGGCTCTGTTATGTACCGAGTCAATTCATTTGGTGCATCAGTTGTGGTTTGAGATGCATCTGACATCTTAATCATTTCTGCACAAATCTGCTGCAATGCTGACACTTCATTTTGAGGCTGAGGAGTAGGTACTGCTACTAATGGCATATTCCAATTGACTGTTCAGGGGGTGCACCCGGTGCCCCCCAAAATCTGAAAATATGCAATAGTCACGTGATTGCCCCAACGAGTGTGTATTGTTTATTATCCAACAACTGAAACACGCCACACATACAGTGCGAAACATTTGTGGCAACAAATAACTTGAAACACGAAATTCTTTAACCAAAGATACTCCAAAACAGCCAAAATTTAATCCTACGAAATTTGAGAAGTTATTTTACTACAATTTTTCTTCTTGATCTATCGGTAAATAAATGTGCAGACAACTCGATCCTACTAACCGTACTATAATTTTAATAACAAACCCAGATATTAAAATAATCACTGTATGTTTGCATCACATAAACTTCTTTGCATTTTTTAAGTTCCAAACAGTCAAATAATTGCATAAATTCCCCCACAGAAAACATTTTCTTTTGTTTACACAATCACAGGTCGCCGCCATAATTGCACTCATTTGCCGAGACGGTGCTGCAAAAACTGCTCCCGGTGCGCACCCATCGAGTGCAACTCTCAATTGGAATACGAAACTCCGAATGTTCCCAACGGGAGTTCTGGTAATTGGAACACGCGGCACCGGGAGCATTATGGTGTAGTAATTGGAATATGCCATTAATGTTCACAAACGTAACCAAAACAACTTTTTCTTGCACCGGCATTTGTAAATAGACCTCCGAAGGATTGCCAACCTCAGAGAAAAATAAAACATAGATCACCAAGAGGAATACAGGGTGCGTTCCATGAGCACAGCGCTGCTGTTGTGCTTTACGCTACATGCCATTCTGCAGCTTATACTCCTAGAATATAGTAGCAGCACTTGAGTAGCAGCGCAGTCTCAGCGAAGACTTGACCACGCTATCTACAAGTGTGTATTCTGTGACTTTTTTTTGCATTTAGGAATGGTATTTTGATCTTCACTTTGTTGTTTAACGATAAGTAAATAACTTTCCATGACTATTTTTATGTTTTACGGCATCACTGTGTGTATTTTAAGTGAGAATGATTATACTTTTGTAATGTAATTGATTTGCGGTAAAGTTTTTAAGCAGTTGCTGCTAGAAATTTTTGGCTCGTTAACCCTTTCGGTTGTTATGTTTGTTTACATTTTACCGTTTTGCCAAATTTTAATGTCAAGTTTGTGAAGTGAACTTTAGTAATGATAAATTGGTTGTAAACAGTTCAAATCAATATTGTTTTCAGTCTCATTGCTGCCTTCAGATGGTAGGAGTAAAGGAATAATGTACGAGTTAGCCGAGATAATGACTGTGACTGATGTACCGATATTATATTGCCGATTGTCGATAACGGTAAATGTACCGATAATGCCGATATCCGATATCGGTAATCGGACATCGGGCCATCACTAATTTGCAACCAAAACCAAACTATTTAAACAGATTCCAACAAATAACAACTCTTAATTTAGTCTTAAATACCTATTATTACATTAGTGCGAAAATAAAACTATGGAGTCTGTACAGAAAATTACAGCAGAAATACATGGATGTGTGGTCAGGATAAGCCAGGCAACTGTGGTATTATGGGTGGGCAACACAGCTGTCAATCTTCCCCCAACCCCGATATCGGGCAGAAGGCAACATTTTCCTTCTTGTTGCAGGGACGTCCCACCAATCTGGAGGGAAAGGAATAATTAATTGGGGTCTGGTGGGCCAGGTACCTTACAACCCCCCAGGAAAATCTATTAAAACGTAGATTGATAAATTTTACTATAACCTGGAGCCCAGAGCCAAATAAGGTGGTCACATCCAGCTGGAGACCATTACCTACAAGTACATTAGATACCCCACTAGTACTATAGCTAAACAAAGACAGTAAATAAAAAAATTTAACAGTTCATAATCTAGATATCCCTAACCGCTCCAGATTTTTAGGATCGCAGTTGTTTCCAGCAAATTAAAAAAAAAACATCCCTATACGCACAGACAAGCTAACACATGTATGTACATCCAGCCAGCCTGCCACACTGGGTATCCATGAGCCATACAACAGGACATGCACCCTTTTCAGTACACACATTACATCAAGAACACAAATAGAAAAAATGAAATAAAATTCACAGTGTTCCAAAATACAACCTATTTCCACACTACTGCCATACACTATAATACATCATCACTTCTGTCGGGAAAGTTCAAGGTGACACATTAAATCACTAAAACACAGCATACATTGTCACATGTTCATAGTCAACACAAAACATTGAACCGTGAACATTAAAACATCTTAAAATGAACTTTTAATTACACCACGGCTTTACCTTACGTGGTTTAAACGTATAAAACTCTTATATATGAACATAAAATTCCAAAGTCAAATGCAACTGTCTCGACGAAAAATCACCCCCTCTACATGCACCTGAGGGGTTTCAAATTATATGAATTATAAATCCCTTTTACACCTTCCTCTGGTATTAGACTACCTAACTCTCACGATTTGGGTCCTGCTTCTCTTAGGATGACAAAAGGGCCATCGTAGAGGAGAAAAAATGTCTTAATCTCTTTATTGTGGGAAGAACGGCATTCCCCGACCCTCAACAAGACCTTGTCACCGACGTTAAAACTGTTCCTCACTACGCCTTGCTGCTTAGCTCTCCTCTCAGCCTCTGCCTGTAGTTTAGCCCTCACCATTTCCAATTACTCGTCTTTCGATGGTGTCTCTTAGTCTTCAACTGGAAAATTCAGTTCCTTGGCAAGAGAGTCCCGCACAACCTTACCGGTGACTAATTCGGATGGAGCAAAGCCAGTGCTGCAATGTACGTGGAGGTTAAGAAAGTTGTTCAACAAAGGGATGGCCTCTGCCCAGCTACTATGATGATTGTGACAATAGGTGCGTAAGAGGCGGCGTATCTCCCTCATGCAGCATTTAACAGGATTCCCTTGGGGATGCCTCACAGATGAGTATACAATGTCTACGCCCAACCACAGCAGCTCCCACCGCCACACATCTGCGGTAAACTGTGTGCCATGGTCGCTGAGGATCCGACGAGGCCTACCATACTGCGGAAAGTGGTCGTTTACAAGACGGTTGACACAAGCGGTGGCCGTCGCTCTCTTAAGAGGGTAACAGGCGATGAACTTTGAAAACACATTGAGAACTACAAAAATTTGTTTAACACCACCTCGTGACTTAGGTAGGGGTCCATACAGGTCTACAGCCAGCAGGTCCAAGGGTCCCTCAGGGATGATAGCCTGCCATGGCCCCTCCCAACTCCTGTTTGGAGACTTGGCCTTTTGGCACAACTCACAGCAACTGATGCACTGCCTCACTGATCTCGTCATACCACCCCAGTAGTAGCTCTGCTGCAACAACCAGTAGGTCTTTATTTTCTCCAAAGTGCCCAGTTGACTTGTGAATGTGTAATATCAGCTCCTTGACCCAAGCCTTGGGCACACAAACTCTCCACCCCCCTGAATCTAGGTTTTCCTTTCTGTACAGCACACCATCGTTCAAACAGTACCAAGTCAATATCTTGCTGACCGTTGGATCATCCAAATCCTTGTCAGGTCTACTCAAAATCTCAATCACCTTGCTCCAGGTACTATCGTCCCTTTGTGCTGTGCTAATACTCTTGAATTTTTCAACGAGTTTTTCATCTCGCTCCACACTAACCTTAGCTATGACTGGTCCTGCCCTAAGCGGATCCTCTAAGGTTACACCACCCTCTTCTACAATAACCCTGCTTAGCAAATCAGCATCACTGTTGTTTTTTCCTGATACATACCTGATCTCCAAGTCAAATTCTTGTAGTGCCAGGCACCACCTCATAAGTCTGCTGCCCATCAACCTGCAAGACTGCAGGAAGACCAGACTATGGTGATCTGACAATACAATCACCTGGTGGCCCAACAGGATGTTCCTAAACTTATGGAGCCCCCACACGACTGCTAGACATTCCTTTTCCGTGACTGTGTATG
>PNEQ01110743.1:0-22282 GCA_003012365.1 Medauroidea extradentata
TTATCGCTACCATCTATATGCTGGTATTATCGCTACCGTCTATATGCTGGACTTATCTCTATCGTCTATATGCTGAGCTTATCGCTACTGTCTATATTCTAGGCTTATCGCTACCATCTACATGCTGGGCTTATCGCTACCGTCTATATGCTGGTCACATCGCTTCCATCTACATGCTGGGCTTATCGCTACCTTCTATATGCTGAGCTTATCGTTACTGTCTATATTCTGGGCTTACCACTACCGTCTACATGCTGAGCTTATCGCTACCTTCTACATGCTGAGCTCATCGCTACCGTCTATATCCTGGGCTTACCACTACCGTCTACATTCTGAGCTTATCGCTACCGTCTATGAGGTGGACTTATCGCTACCGACTACATGCTGGGCTTATCGCTACCTTCTATATACTGAGCTTATCGCAACTGTCTACATGCTGGTCTTATCGCTACCATCTATATGCTGGGCTTATCGCTACTATCTACATGCTGGGCTTATCGCTACCATCTATATGCTAGACTTATCGCTACTGTCTATATGCTGAGCTTATCACTACCGTCTATATGCTGAGCTAATCGCTAACATCTATATACTGGGCGTATTCTACCATCTATATGCCTGGCTTATCGCTACTATCTATATGCTGGACTTATCGCTACTTTCTACATGCTGGGCCTATCGCTACCATCTACATGCTGGGCTTATTGCTACTATCTACATGCTGGTCTTACCGCTACCATCTTCATGCTGGGCTTATCACTACCATCTACATGCTGGGCTTACCGCTACCGTCTACATGCTGGGATTATTTCTACCGTCTACATGTTGGGCTCATCGCTACCGTCTATATGCTGAGCTTATCTATACCATCTATGTGCTGGACTTATCGCTACTATCTACATGCTGGGCTTATCGCTAATGTCTATATGCTGAGCTTATCGCTACCATCTATATGCTGAGCTTATCGCTACTTTCTACATGCTGGACTTATCGCTACCGTCTATGTGCTGGGCTTATCGCTACCGTCTACATGCTAAGCTCTTCGCTACCATCTATATTCTGGGATTACTGCTACTGTCTACATGCCGAGCTTATCGCTACCTTCTATATGCTGAGCTCATCGCTACCATCTATATTCTGGGCTTACCACTACCGTCTTCATGCTGAGCTTATCGCTACCATCTACGTGTTGGGCTTATCGCTACCGTCTACATACTGGGCTTATCATTAGAGTCTACGTGCTGAGCTTATCGCTACCATCTATATTCTGGGCTTACCGCAACTGTCTACGTGTTGAACTTATCGCAACCGACTACATGCTGGGCTTATCGCTATCGTATACTAGCTGAGCTTATCGCTACTTTCTACATGTTGGTCTTACCGCTACCATCTTCATGCTGGGCTTATCACTACCATCTACATGCTGGGCTTACCGCTACCGTCTACATGCTGGGATTATTTCTACCGTCTACATGTTGGGCTCATCGCTACCGTCTATATGCTGAGCTTATCTATACCATCTATGTGCTGGACTTATCGCTACTATCTACATGCTGGGCTTATCGCTACCGTCTACATGCTGAGCTTATCGTTACCGTCTATTTGTAGATCTTATCGCTACCATCTATATTCTGGGCTTATCGCTACCGTCTACATTCTGGGCTTACCGCTACCGTCTATATGCAGAGCTTATCGCTACCATCTATATGCTGGACTTTCGCTACCGTCTTCATGCCGGAATTATCGCTACCATCTACATGCTGGGCTTATCGCTACATTCTACATGCTGAGCTCATCGCTACCGTCTATAAGATGAGCTAATCGCTACCGTCTATATTTTGGGTTTAATACTTCTGTCTACATGCTAAGCTTATCGTTTCCGTCTATATGCTAAGCTTATCGATACCGTTTATGTAATGGACTTATCGCTACCGTCTACATGCTGGGCTTATCGCTACCATCTATATGCTGGGCTTATCGCTATCATCTATTTACTGTGCTTATCGGTACTATCTACGTGCTTGGCTTATCGCTACCATCTATATGCTGGACTTATCGCTACTGTCTATATGCTGAGCTTATCGCTACTGTCTATATGCTGAGCATATCGCTACCATGTAAATGTTGAGCTTATCGCTACCATCTATATGCTGGGCTTATCGCTAACGTCTATATACAGGGCTTATCGCTACTATCCACATGCTGGGCTTATCGCTACCATCTATATGCTGGACTTATCGATACTGTATATATGCTGAGCTTATCGCTACTGTCTACATGCTGAGCTTATCGCTACTGTCTATATGCTGAGCTTATCGCTACCATCTATATTCTGGGCTTACCGCAACTGTCTACGTGTTGAACTTATCGCAACCGACTACATGCTGGGCTTATCGCTATCGTATACTAGCTGAGCTTATCGCTACTATCTATATGCTAGGCTTATCGATACCGTCTACATGCTGAGCTTATCGCTACTGTCTATATGCTGAGCTTATCGCTACCATCTACATGCTGGACTTATTGCAACCGTATATATTCTGGTCTTATCTCTACCGTCTATCTGCTGGTCTTATCGCTACTTTCGATAATCTGGGTTTACCGCTACCGTCAATATGCTGTGCTTATCGCTACCATAAAAATGCTGGGTTTATCGCTACCCTCTACATGCTGGGCTTATCTCTACAGTCTATATGATGGTCTTATCGCTACTGTCTATATACTGGGCTTATCGCCACCGTCTATATACTGGGCTTATCGCCACCATCTATATGCTGTGCTTATCGCTACCGTCTATATGCTGGGCTTATCGCTACCATCTACATGCTGGGCTTATCGATACAGTTTACATTCTGAGCTTATATCTACCGTCTACATGCTGAGCTTATTGCTACCATCTATATTCTGGGCTTATCTTTACCGTATATCTGCTGGGCTTATCGCTACTGTCTATATTCTGGGCTTATCGCTACCGTCTATATGCTGGGCTTATCGCTACCATCTATACACTGGGCTTATCGCTACATTATACATACTGGGCCTATCGCTACCGTCTACATGCTGGGCTTTTTGCTACCATCTATATGCTGAGCTTATTGCTACTGTCTATATTCTGCGCATACAGCTACCGTCTACATGCTGGGCTTATCGCTACCGTCTACATGCTGGGCTTATCGCTACCGTCTATATGTTGGGCTTATCGCTACCATCTATATGCTGGGCTTATCGCTACCATCTATATGCTTGGCTTATCGCTACCGTCTATATGCTTCTATTATCTCTACCGTCTATATGCTGAGCTTATTGCTACCATCTAAATGCTGGGCTTATCGCAACCATCTGCATGCTGGGCTTATCGCTACCGTCTACATGCTGGGCTTATCGCTTCCGTCTATATGCTAGGTTTATCGCTACCATCTATATACTGGTATTTTCGCTACCGGCTATATTTTAGATTTATCGCTACCATCTAAATGCTGGACTTATCACTACCGACTATATGCTGTGCTTAACTCTACCATATATACTCTGGGCTTATCACTACATTCTACATACTGGGCCTATCTCTACCGTCTACATGCTGGGCTTATCGCTACCATCTATATGCTGAGCTTATTGCTTCCGTCTATATTCTGGGCTTACCGCTACAGTCTATATGCTGAGCTTATTGCTACTGTCTACATGCTGGACTTATCGCTACCGTCTACATGCTGGGCTAATCGCTACAGTCTACATGCTGAGTTTATCGCTACCTTCTATATGCTGAGCTTACTGCTACCGTCTACATGCTGGGTTTGCAGCTACTGTCTTTATTCTGGGCTTATCGCTACCGCCTATATGCTGAGCTTACTGCAACCGTCTATATGCTGAGCTTATCGCTACCGTCTACATGCTGAGCTTATCGCTACCTTCTATATGCTGGGCTTATCCCTACCATCTGCATGCTGGGCTTATCGCTATTGTCTACATGCTGGATTTATCGCTACTATCTAAATGCTGGACTTATCGCTACTGTCTAGATGCTGAGCTTATCGCTACCTTCTACATGCTGGGCATTTGGCTACCGTCTATATGCTTGGTTTATCGCTACCCTCTACATTCTGGGCTTACCACTACCATCTTTATGCAAAGCTTATCGCAACCATTTATATGCTAGAATTATCTCAACTATCTAAATGCTGGACTTATCGCTACCGTCAATATGCTGAGCTTATCGCTACCTTCTATATGCAGACCTTACCGCAACCGTCTATATGTTTAGCTAATCGCTACAGTCTATATGCTGTTCTTATCGCTACCGTCTACATGCTGCACTTATCGCTGCCGTCTATATGCTGAGCTTATCGCTACCGTCTACATGCTGAGCTTACCACTACCGTCTATGTGCTGGACTTATCGCTACCGTCTACATGCTGAGATTATCGCTACAGTCCTCATGCTGGGCTTATCGCTACCTTCTATATGCTGAGCTTATCGCTACTGTCTATATTCTGGGCTTACCACTACCGTCTACATGCCGAGCTTATCGCTACCTTCTATATGCTGAGCTCATCGCTACCGTCTATATTCTGGGCTTACCACTACCGTCGACATGCTGAGCTTATCGCTACCGTCTACGTGCTGGACTTATCGCTACCATCTATATGCTGGACTTATCGCTACTGTCTATATGCTGAGCTTATCGCTACCGATCTGCTGAGTTAATCGCTTACATCTATATTCTGGGCTTATTCTACCGTCTATATACTGGGCTTATCGCTACAGTCTACATGCTGGGCTTATCGCTGCCATATACAGACGAGACTTATCGCTACCGTCTATATGCTGGGCTTATTGCTACCATCTATATTCTGTGCTTATCTCTACCGTCTACATGCTGGACTTATTGCAATCGTCTATATTCCGGTCTTACCTCTACCGTCTATCTGCTGGTCTTATCGCTACTGTCTATAATCTGGGCTTATCGCTACCGTTTACATGCTGAGCTTATCGCTACCATCTATATTCTGGGCTTACCGCAACTGTCTACGTTTTGGACTTATCGCTACCGACTACATGCTGGGCTTATCGCCATCGTCTACAAGCTGAGCTTATCGCTACCACCTATATTCTATGCTGATCTATACCGTCTACATGCTGAGCTTATCACTACCGTCTATATGCTGAGCTTATCGCTACCATCTACATGCTGGGTTTATCGCTACCCTCTACATGCTGGGCTTATCGCTACAGTCTATATGATGAGCTTATTGCTACCGTCTATATTCTGGGCTTACAGCTACAGTCAACATGCTGGGCTTATCGCTACCGTCTACATGCTGGGCTTATCGCTACCGTCTATATGCTGGGCTTATCGCTACCGTCTATATGCTGGGCCTATCTCTACCGTCTACATACTGGTATTATCGCTACCATCTATATGCTGAGCTTATCGCTACCGTCTATATGCTGAGCTTATCGCTATCATCTAAATGCTGGGCCTTTGGCTACCGTCTATATGCTTGGCTTATCGCTACCCTCTACATTCTGGGATTACCACTACCATCTTTACGCAAAGGTTATCGCAACCATCTATATGCTAGAATTATCGCTACCATCTAAATGCTGGACTTATCGCTACCGTCTATATGCTGAGCTTATCGCTACCATCTATATGCTGAGCTTACCGCAACCGTCTATATGTTGAGCTTATCGCTACAGTCTATATGCTGTTATTATCGCTACCGTCTACATGCTGCACTTATCGCTGCCGTCTATATGCTGAGCTTATCGCTACCGTCTATCTGCTGGGCTTATCACTACTGTCTATATTCTGGGCTTATCGCTACCGTCTATATGCTGGGCTTATCGCTACCATCTATACACTGGGCTTACCGCTACATTTAACATACTGGGCCTATCGCTACCGTCTACATGCTGGGCTTTTTGCTACTATCTATATGCTGAGCTTATTGCTACTGTCTATATTCTGGGCTTACAGATACAGTCTACATGCTGGGCTTATCGCTACCGTCTACATGCTAGACTTATCGCTGCCATCTAAATGCTGGACTTTTCACTACAGACTATATGCTGTGCTTATCTCTACTTTATATACTCTGGTCTTATCACTAAATTCTACATACTGGGCCTATCTCTACCGTCTACATGCTGGGATTATCGCTACCATTTCTATATGCTGAGCTTATTGCTACCGTCTATATTCTGGGCTTCCTGCTACAGTCTACATGCTGAGCTTATTGATGCATTCTACATACTGGGCCTATCTCTACCGTCTACATGCTGGGCTTATCGCTACCATCTATATGCTGAGCTTATTGCTACAGTCTATATTCTGGGCTTATAGCTACAGTCTACATGCTGGGCTTATCGCTACCGTCTACATGCTAGACTTATCGCTGCCATCTAAATGCTGGACTTTTCACTACCGACTATATGCTGTGCTTATCTCTACTTTATATACTCCGGGCTTATCACTACATTCTACATACTGGGCCTATCTCTACCGTCTACATGTTGGGCTTATCGCTACCATCTAAATACTGAGCTTATTGCTACCGTCTATATTCTGGGCTTGCCGCTACAGTCTACATGCTGAGCTTATTGCTACAGTCTACATGCTGGGCTTATCGCTAACGTCTACATGCTGGGCTTATCACTACCGTCTATATGCTGGGCTTATCGCTACCGTCTATATGCTGGGCCTATATCTACCGTCTACATGCTGGTATTATCGCTACCATCTATATGCTGAGCTTATCGCTACCGTCTATATGCTGAGCTTTTCGCTATCATCTACATGCTGGGCCTTTGGCTACCGTCTATATGCTTGGCTTATCGCTACCCTCTACATTCTGAGCTTACCACTACTATCTTTACGCAAAGCTTATCGCAACCATCTATATGCTAGAATTATCGCTACCATCTAAATGCTGGACTTATTGCTACCGTCTATATGCTGAGCTTATCACTACCATCTATATGCTCAGCTTACCGCAACCGTCTATATGTTGAGCTTATCGCTACAGTCTATATGCTGTTCTTATCGCTACCGTCTACATGCTGCACTTATCGCTGCCGTCTATATGCTGAGCTTATCGCTACCGTCTACATGCTGGGCTTACCACTACTATCTACAAGCTGGACTTATCGCTACCGTCTACATGCTGGGATTATCGCTACAAACTTCATGCTGGGCTTATCGCTACCTTCTATATGCTGAGCTTATCGCTACTGTCTATATTCTGGGCTTACCACTACCGTCTACATGCCGAGCTTATCGCTACCTTCTATATGCTGAGCTCATCGCTACCATCTATATTCTGGGCTTACCACTACCGTCTTCATGCTGAGCTTATCGCTACCATCTACGTGTTGGGCTTATCGCTACCGTCTACATACTGGGCTTATCATTAGAGTCTACGTGCTGAGCTTATCGCTACCTTCTATATGCTAAGCTTATCGCTACCGTTTATATGCTGGGCTTATCGCTACCGTCTATATGCGGAGCTTATAGCTACCGTCTACATGCTGGATGTATTGCAACCGTCTATATTTGGTCTTATCTCTACTGTCTATCTGCTGGTCTTATCGCTACTGTCTATAATCTGGGCTTAATGCTACCGTCTATATGCTGGGCTTATCGCTACCATCTATACACTGGGCTTATCGCTACTTTCTACATACTGGGCCTATCGCTACCGTCTACATGCTGGGCTTATTGCTACCATCTACATGCTGGTCTTACCGCTACTGTCTACATGCTGGGCTTATCGCTACCATCTACATGCTGGGCTTACAGCTACCTTCTACATGCTGGGTTTATTGCTACCGTCTACATGCTGGGCTTATCGCTACCGTCTATATGCTGAGCTTATCGCTACCATCAATATGCTAAGCTTATCGCTACTTTCTACGTGCTGGACTTATCGCTACCGTCAACGTGCTGGGCTAATCGCTACCGTCCACATGCTAAGCTCTTCGCTACCATCTATATTTCGAGATTACCGCTACTGTTTACGTGCTGGACTTATCGCTACTGAATACTTGCTGGGCTTATCGATATCGTCTACTAGCTGAGCTTAACGCTACTATCTATATTCTGGGCTTATCGCTACCGTCTACATGCTGGGCTTATCGCTACCATCTATATGATGGGCTTATCGCTACCGTCTATATACTGGGCTTATCGCTACTATCTACATGCTGGGCTTATAGCTACCATCTATATGCTGGACTTATCGCTACTGTCTATATGCTGAGCTTATCGCTACTGTCTATTTGCAGAGCTTATCGCTACCATGAATATGTTGAGCTTATCGCTACCATCTATATGCTGGGCTTATCGCTACCATCTATATACTGGGCTTATCGTTACTATCTACATGCTGGGCTTATCGCTACCATCTATATGCTGGACTTATCGCTACTGTCTATACGCTGAGCATATCGCTACTGTAAATATGCTGAGCTTATCGCTACAGTCTATATGCTGAGCTAATCGCTTACATCTATATTCTGGGCTTATTCTACCGTCTATATGCTGGACTTATCTCTACCGTCTATATGCTGAGCTTATCGCTACTGTCTATATTCTAGGCTTATCGCTATCGTCTACATGCTGGGCTTATCGATACCATCTATATTCTGGGCTTACCACTACAGTCTACATGCTGGGCTTATTGCTACTATCTAAATGCTGGACTTATCACTACCGTCTACATGCTGGACTTATCGCTGCCGTCTATATGCTGAGCTTATCGCTACCGTCAATATGCTGGGCCTATCGCTATCATCTGCATGCTGGGCTTATTGCTATTGTCTACATGCTGGACTTATCGTTACTATCTAAGTGCTGGACTTATCGCTACTGTCTAGATGCTGAGCTTATCGCTACAATATATGTGCTGAGCTCATCGCTACCGTCTATATTCTGCGCTTACCACTACCGTCTACATGCTGACCTTATCGCTACCGTCTACATGCTGGGCTTACCACTACCGTCTACATGCTGGACTTATCGCTACAGTCTACATGCTGAGCTTATCGCTACAGTCTACATGTTGGGCTTATCGCTACCTTATATATGCTGAGCTTATCGCTACTGTCTATATTCTGGGCTTACCACTACCGTCTACATGCTGAGCTTATCGCTACCTTCTATATGCTGAGCTCATCGCTACCGTCTATATTCTGGGCTTACCACTTCCGTCTACATTCTGAGCTTATCGCTACCGTCTATGTGGTAGACTTATCGCTACCGACTACATGCTGGGCTTATCGCTACCTTCTATATGCTGAGCTTATCGCAATTGTTCACATGCTGGTCTTATCGCTACCATCTATGTGCTTGATTTATCGCTACTATCTACATGCTGGGCTTATCGCTACCATCTATATGCTGGACTAATAGCTAATGTCTATATGCTGAGCTTATCGCTACCGTCTATATGCTGATCTAATCGCTAACGTCTATATTCTGGGCTTATTCTACCGTCTATGTGCCTGGCTTATCGCTACTATCTATATGCTGGGCCTATCGCTACCGTCTACATGCTGGACTTATTGCAACCGTCTATATTCTGGTCTTATCTCTACCATCCATCTGCTGGTCTTATCGCTACTGTCTATAATCTGTGCTTAACGCTACTGTCTATGTGCTGGGCTTATCGCTACCATCTATAAAATGGGCTTATCGCTACTTTCTACATGCTGGGCCTATCGCTACCGTCTACATGCTGGGCTTATTGCTACTATCTACATGCTGGTCTTACTGCTACCATCTACATGCTGGGCTTAACGCTACCGTCTATATCCTGGGATTTTTGCTAACATCTATATCCTGGGCTTATCGCTACCATCTATAAAATGGGCTTATCGGTACTTTCTACATGCTGAGCCTATCGGCACAGTCTACATGCTGGGCTTATCGCTACCATCTATATGCTAAGCTTATTGCTACTATCTATATTCTGGGCTTACCTCTCCAGTCTACATGTTGGGCTTATTTCTACCGTCTATATGCTGAGCTTATCTCTACCATCTATGTGCTGGACTTATCGCTACTGTCTACATGCTGGGCTTATCGCTACCATCTATATGCTGAGCTTATCGCTACCATCAATATGCTGAGCTTATCGCTACTGTCTACGTGCTGGGCTTATCGCTACCGTCTACATGCTGGACTTATTGCAACCGTCTATATTCTGGTCTTATCTCTACCATCCATCTGCTGGTCTTATCGCTACTGTCTATAATCTGTGCTTAATGCTACTGTCTATGTGCTGGGCTTATCGCTACCATCTATAAAATGGGCTTATCGCTACTTTCTACATGCTGGGCCTATCGCTACCGTCTACATGCTGGGCTTATTGCTACCATCTACATGCTGGTCTTACTGCTACCGTCTACATGCTGGGCTTAACGCTACCATCTACATGCTGAACTTACGGCTACCGTCTACATGCTGGGTTTATTGCTACCGTCTACATGTTGGGCATATCGCTACCGTCTATATGCTGAGCTTATCTCTACCATCTATGTGCTGGACTTATCGCTACTATCTACATGCTTGGCCTATCGCTAACGTCTATATGCTGAGCTTATCGCTACCATCAATATGCTGAGCTTATCGCTACTTTCTACGTGCTGGACTTATCGGTACCGTCTACGTGTTGGGCTTATCGCTACCGTCTACATGCTAAGCTCTTCGCTACCATCTATATTCTGGGATTACCGCTACTGTCTACTTGCTGGACTTATCGCTACCGACACCATGCCGGGATTATCGCTATCGTCTACTAGCTGAGCTGAACGCTACCATCTATATTCTGGGCTTATCGCTACCGTCTACATGCTGAGCTTATCGCTACCGTCTATATGTTGAGATTATCGCTACCATCTATATGCTGGGCTTATCGCTTCCGTCTATATACAGGGCTTATCGCTACTATCTACATGCTGGGCTTATCGCTACCATCTATATGCTGGACTTATCACTACCGACTATATGCTGGGCATATCGCTACCATCTATACACTGGGCTTATCACTACATTCTACATACTGGGCCTATCTCTACCGTCTACATGCTGGGCTTTACACTACCATCTATATGCTGAGCTTATAGCTACCATCTATATTCTGGGCTTACCGCTACAGTCTATATGCTGAGCTTATTGCTACTGTCTACATGCTGGACTTATCGCTACCGTCTACATGCTGGTCTAATCGCTACCTTCCATATGCTAAGTTTATCGCTACTGTCTACATGCTGGGTTTATAGCTACTGTCTATATTCTGGGCTTATCGCTACCGTCTTTATACTGAGTGTATAGCTACCATCTATATGCTGGGCTTATCGCTACCGTCTATATGCTGAGCTTACCGCAACCGTCTATATACTGAGCTTATCGCTACAGTCTATATGCTGTTCTTATCGCTACCGTCTACATACTGGACTTATCGCTGCCGTCTATATGCTGAGCTTATCGCTACCGTCTATATCCTAGGCTTATCGCTACCATCTATATGCTGAGCTCATTGCTATTGTCTACAAGCTGGACTTATCGCTACTATCTAAGTGCTGGACTTATCGCTACTGTCTAGATGCTGAGCTTATCGCTACCATCTACATGCTGGGCATTTGGCTACCGTCTATATGAATGGCTTATCGCTACTCTCTACATTCTGGGCTTACCACTACCATCTTTATGCAAAGCTTATCGCAACCATCTATATGCTAGAATTATCGCTGCTATCTAAATGCTGGATTTATCGCTACCATCTATATGCTGAGATTATCGCTACCCTCTATATACTGAGCTTACCGCAACCGTCTATTTGTTGAGCTTATCGCTACAGTCTATATGCTGTTCTTATCGCTACCGTCTACATGCTGCACTTATCGCTGCCGTCTATATGCTGAGCTTATCGCTACCGTCTACATGCTGGGCTTACCACTACCGTCTACGTGCTGGACTTATCGCTACCGTCTACATGCTGGGATTATCGCTACAGTCTTCATGCTGGGATTATCGCTACCTTCTATATGCTGACCTTATCGCTACTGTCTATATTCTGGGCTTACCACTACCGTCTACATGCCGAGCCTATCGCTACCTTCTATATGCTGAGCTCATCGCTACCGTCTATATTCTGGGCTTACCACTACCGTCTACATGCTGAGCTTATCGCTACCGTCTACATGCTGGACTTATCGCTACCATCTATATGCTGGACTTACCGCTACTGTCTATATGCTGAGCTTATCGATACTGTCTATATGCTGAGCTTATCGCTACCGTCTATATGCTGAGTTAATCGCTTACATCTATATTCTGGGCTTATTCTACCGTCTATATGCTGGGCTTATCGCTACAGTCTACATGCTGGGCTTATCGCTGCCATCTACAGACGAGTCTTATCGCTACCGTCTATATGCTGGGCTTATTGCTACCATCTATATTCTGTGCTTATCTCTACCTTCTACATGCTGGACTTATTGCAACCGTCTATATTCCGGTCTTACCTCTACCGTCTATCTGCTGGTCTTATCGCTACTGTTTATAATCTGAGCTTATCACTACCGTCTACATGCTGAGCTTATCGCTACCATCTATATTCTGGGCTTACTGCAACTGTCTACGTGTTTGACTTATCGCTACCGACTACATGCTGGGCGTATTGCTATCGTCTACTAGCTGAGCTTATCGCTACCATCTATATTCTAGGCTTATCGATACCGTCTACATGCTGAGCTTATCGCTACCGTCTATATGCTGAGCTTATCGCTACCATCTACATTCTGGACTTATTGCAACCGTCTATATTCTGGTCTTATCGCTACCGTCTATCTGCTGGTCTTATCGCTACTTTCTATAATCTGGGCTTATCGCTACCGTCTATAAGCTGAGCTTATCGCTACCATCTATATTCTGGGTTTACCGCTACCGTCAATATGCTGTGCTTATCGCTACCATATAAATGCGGGGTTTATCGCTACCCTCTACATGCTGGGCTTATCGCTACATTCTCTATGATGGTCTTATTGCTACTGTCTATATACTGGGCTTATCGCCACCGTCTATATGCTGGGCTTATCGCCACCGTCTATATGCTGGGCTTATCGTTACCATTTACATGCTGGGCTTATCGATACAGTTTACATGCTGAGCTTATATGTACCGTCTATATGCTGAGCTTATTGCTACTGTCTATATTCTGGGCTTACAGCTACAGTCTACATGCTGGGCTTATCGCTACCATCTACATGCTGGGCTTATTGCTACTGTCTATATGTTGTGCTTATCGCTACTGTCTATATGTTGGGCTTATCGCTACCGTCTATAAGCTGAGCTTATCGCTACCATCTATATTCTGGGTTTACCGCTACCGTCAATATGCTGGGCTTATCGCTACCATATAAATGCTGGGTTTATCGCTACCCTCTACATGCTGGGCTTATCGCTACATTCTCTATGATGGTCTTATCGCTACTGTCTATATACTGGGCTTATCGCCACCGTCTATATGCTGGGCTTATCGCCACCGTCTATATGCTGGGCTTATCGCTACCATTTACATGCTGGGCTTATCGATACAGTTTACATGCTGAGCTTATATCTACCGTCTACATGCTAAGCTTATTGCTACCATCTATATGCTGGGCTTATCTCTACCGTCTATCTGATGGGCTTATCGCTACTGTCTATATTCTGGGCTTATCGCTACTGTCTATGTACTGGGCTTATCGCTACCGTATATATGCTGGGCTTATCGCTACCATCTATATGCTGTGCTTATCGCTACCATCTATATGCTGCTCTTATCTCTACCGTCTATATGCTGAACTTATTGCTACTATCTATATGCTGGGCTTATCGCTACCATCTGCATGCTGGGCTTATCGCTACCGTCTACATGCTGGGCTTATCGCTACGGTCTATATGCTGGGTTTATCGCTACCATCTATATAATGGTATTATCACTACCAGCTATATGCTAGACTTATCGCTACCATCTAAATGCTGGACTTATCACTACCGACTTTATGCTGTGCTTATCTCTACCATATATACTCTGGGCTCATCACTTCATTCTACATACTGGGCCTATCTCTACCATCTACATGCTGGGCTTATCGCTACCATCTATATGCTGAGCTTATTGCTACCGTCTATATTCTGGGCATACCGCTACAGTCTACATGCTGAGCTTATTGCTACTGTCTACATGCTGGACTTATCGCTACCGTCTACATGCTGGTCTTATCGCTACAGTCTACATGCTGAGTTTATCTCTACCTTCTATATGCTGAGCTTATCGCTACCGTCTACATGCTGGGTTTATAGCTACTGTCTATATTCTGGGCTTATCGCTACCGTCTTTATGCTGGGTTTATAGCTACCTTCTATATGCTGGGCTTATCGCTACCGTCTATATGCTGAGCTTACCGCAACCGTATATATGCTGAGCTTTTCGCTACAGTCTATATGCTGTTCTTATCGCTACCATCTACATACTGGACTTATCGCTGCCGTCTATATGCTGAGCTTATCGCTACCGTCTATATGCTGGGCTTGTCGCTACCATCTGCATGTTGGGCTTATCGCTATTGTCTACATGCTGGAATTATCGCTACTATCTAAGTGCTGGACTTATCGCTACCGTCTATATGCTGAGCTTATCGCTACCATCTATATGCTGAGCTCATTGCTATTGTCTACATGCTGGACTTATCGCTACTATCTAAGTGCTGGACTTATCGCTACCATCTACATGCTGGGCATTTGGCTACCGTCTATATGCTTGGCTTATCGCTATTCTCTACATTCTGGGCTTACCACTACCATCTTTATGCAAAGCTTATCGCAACCATCTATATGCTAGAATTATCGCTACCATCTAAATGCTGGACTTATCGCTACTGTTTTTATGCTGAGCTTATCGCTACCCTCTATATGCTGAGTTTACCGCAACCGTCTATATGTTGAGCTCATCGCTACAGTCTATATGCTGTTCTTATCGCTACCGTCTACATGCTGCACTTATCGCTGCCGTCTATATGTTGAGCTTATCGCTACCGTCTACATGCTGGGCTTACCACTACCGTCTATGTGCTGGACTTATCGCTACCGTCTACATGCTGGGATTATCGCTACAGTCTTCATGCTGGGCTTATCGCTACCTTCTATATGCTGAGCTTATCGCTACTGTCTATATTCTGGGCTTACCACTACCGTCTACATGCCGAGCTTATCGCTACCTTCTATATGCTGAGCTCATCGCTACCGTCTATATTCTGGGCTTTCCACTACCGTCTACATGCTGAGCTTATCGCTACCGTCTACGTGCTGGTCTTATCGCTACCGTCTACATGCTGGGCTTATCGTTACAGTCTACGTGCTGAGCTTATCGCTACCTTCTATATGCTGAGCTTATCGCTACCGTTTATATGCTGGGCTTATCGCTACCGTCTACATGCTGAGCTTATCGCTACAATGTACATGCGGTATTGAACACGAACATGCACTTAGAACACAAACATGGTATTCTAAACGGAGACCTTGCATTTTATACATATAGGGAGCTGTTCACCCAATTTTTTTTTATTTAATTGTTTTTTAATTTATCTGTTTTTACACAATAGTGTTTATTTTGTTGACAAATATTGTGACTACGTTTTGCTATTTTTAAAATATTTTTGTTTTCATAGTTATTTGCCTTATTGCACTTTATAGTAAACATTTCTATTTATGGTTTTATGCATAAAACCAAAACCAACAAACTCAACTTAATGAAATATTTATTCTATAAAATAATGTTATGGGCTAGATCAATACGTATATAAAAACACACAAGTTAATAATTTTTTGTATTTTAAAAAGTTCCTGAAATTTGTATATATTTTTTTTTTTCAAATTTAGCCAAGTTTTATAAAAACCACATTTTAACTCGTGTTGTTTTTATGTGTTGACTTAGCCGATGACATTGATTTCAACGTGAATTAGTTCGTGAAGTACAGTTTGTTGGTATTGATTATATACATAAAACCGTAACAAGAAAATGTATTCTGTGATATGCCCTTGAGCAAAAACTATGAAAGAAAATATATTTTCACCATCTCCCTTCAAATATAAAAATATATAAATAAATAAAAAATATTATGTTGAACCGCATCGTGGAGTATGACCGTCTTTTATTTTCATTGTTTTCTCCTCTTTAAACTTTCCAGATGGCATATCAATATACTGATCTTTCATGCTCTAAATATTTTTTTTTGCATAATTACATAGTAAATTACTTCCATACTATCCGACATTTGCTGGACTACCTAATTGTGTTAAAAGATTTAGTAGAGAACGTCGTGACGAAAAAAGACTTCCTCTGTTGAACATTTTGCAGCGAAGAAAATATTGAAAAATGAAGATTGTGCTGCCTTAGTGTACTTTATGAGAGACAAACTTTACGACAGACCAATAAGCAAATTTCCTGCCATTCGTCACCGTCGTAAGTCGCTAAAACTTTCTATTGAAGAGATTGTGTTCGAGGGAAGTATTTGTAATTTTCACTCGACACAAGTTGTAATGATATTGACGTAATAAGGCAGACCGAACACTTGCATTGTGCATGCGACCTGCGTTCTGATGAGTGTACGTTTTGTGTTCATACTTCTGTCTGCAGCTGTGTCAATTCTGCAATTAAATTTTATATGTGCAATCACGTTCATGCAATCAGAAGAAACGCAAGGCTACACGAAAATCTGGCAGAAGAGAATAGTGCTTCAGAAATAAATTTGGTCGTAGAAGTAATTCCCTATTTGAATAAACAATATGCGATAGTAAATGTATTACGGTATAAGCAACAAATGGTTGGAAACAAGAAACAAAGCAAGGCTAAAATCATACATGATTTAGGAAACATTCTGAATGAGTTGAATTCACTTAAATTAATAAAAAGTATTTAATACTTTTGCTGTAATGTGAGCTTCCTGCTTCGACCTATTAACATGTGATATTACTATTTATGTTAATAAATCACAGTTTCACCATTGTTGGTAACATAATTGCAAGGAAACATTTTAAAACCTATTTAATGTGTAATTTTTCACAATAATATTTTAAAAACACACTAAATGGCAACAATACTTCGTAATTAGCGGCAGCTTTATTTTAAGTAAGTCAATTGCTGCTTGGGTGCAGTAATGTACAGTGGTATATTTTTGGAAGGTTTTTCTTAAAAGTATTTGTATAATGAACAACCGCAGCTATGACAGCTGCGCGTGCCACCTAGGATTCCCAAACATGATTTGATGAGCATTTCGACGTTGCCATCACAGGCACGTAAATTTAAAATATCCTGGGATTTTCCTTACGCAGGAAAAAAGGCGATCACAAACAAGAACCGACTGTCAATAAGAATGTTTATATGACAAGCTCAACATTTATTCTTTCAACTTATTTTCCTGACCGACGCTATCGTACGCGATTGTAAATTTTTTGTTTCGTAATGTATGTATTAAAACTATGCACATTTTTGTTTATATGTATGTTGCCCTCGTCGCCTTACATAGCATAACATTGACAGAGACAACGTGTCGTTCCCATTACAAACTAATATATTATTTTAGAATTACGCCATTGCAGCAGTGGTGTCTCACAAAAATAAAGAGAATACCCTTAAACAGACAAGTAAACGAATAAAAGGACTTCGTTTACAAATTAATTCCTTTTTTGGAATAATCTGAGTTATTTATTTATTTTTCCTTTGTTTATTTTTTGGTTCTTGGGTGCTCGTTTGTGTTCATTTATTTTCTTGCAACTCATTGACGGATTTCCTTGTGGAATTGTGTATGTTTACCTATGTTTGCCAGCTGCAAACAAAGTCATTTTGTTTGTTTACTTGTATATTTGTTGGAGTGTATTCTCTGGTTTTCTGTGACACATCATTTGCTGCAGTGACGTATGTCCTAAATACTTCTTTAGTTTGTAACTTGCCCCCATTGCAACAATAATTTATAAAGTAACAGCATCATTGCAATAAGTCAGACGAGGCACTAAATGAAAATGTGACGTCTGTTTGTAAGTAGTAGCTTGTTTTCTAAAGCTGCCATGGCAATTATAGTAAATTTGATGTGTACGCAATAAATAATTGTGGATAGTTTAAAACTTCCCCGATTTATCTTGAAGTTTTACGTGATTTATCTTTTATCTTCTCAGTATATTTTATTAAGAAACAATGGATTGTGTTGTGCATAGTTTTGTTTGCGCCCAGCAAACACGCGGTAACCTACGCCGGATTGGTAATTATGTGTGAAGAATAGGGCAGGATGATGTCAGCAAACATAATTTTCTCAATATCTTCATATCTCGTGATATGCATGTATAATGTTCTTCAGTAGTGTTGCGATATCTTGGTGGTTAGACGAATAGCCTCCTATTTGGACTGAACCTTGTAGTTCCTATGTTGGAAAGATGACAGACGACGTCTTTGTGTCTTCTGATATCCTCCATCCTCAGCGTCGCATTTTGTCGCAACTGCCTACATCACCTTCCTCCGTCGGTCATTGTATTATAAGTGGCCTTCGTGCTCACAGTTTTTGTTCCTATTGACGGCTATCGAAAAACATGAAAACATTTCCGTAAGTTTATAAATTTAACAATCAAACTGTTGATTTATATATCTTTGCATATATATATATATATATATATGTGTGTATATATAAATATATATATGCACTACACATAACCAATATATATATATAATATATATAATAGTTACATAATGTGGCATTCGTTTATATCCCTCTGACTCATTAAAACGGTGACATCACGGCATATTTATATGTCGGTCACTAGCGAATTCTAATCAGAGAAATCTGCCTTCTGCACATGAAAAACAAACCCACCCATTCTAGTTGAATCATTTTTTGTTGCCCCATTTAACTAACATGGTCATGTGTATTCAAAAAATAAAACGTTAAGATAACAGAAATAGTCACGGTAAAGAAGTTAGTAACAAATATTTTTCATAATCGAAAGCTCACGCCTTCAACTTAGTGGTTTGAGGTGAGGATAAAGTGGCGACCTAATGTAAAGATCGATGCAATGGGAGTGCTCTCAGAAAACTCTCGTTCTGCAAATGAAATAATACCGGGTAACACTGCCAGAAAACGAGCTCGAATTTCTTTGTAGTATGGAGCGATCTAACTACTAAACTAGCATGAACTTCTCAAATACAAGACAACAAAATAAAAATTATTTTTCAGCAGGAATTGAAAATTCCATTTAAGCACACACTATTTTGGTGGATTCGCATGACTTCAAAAATTCTTTCGTGGCGTTTTGATCTGATTAACAGTAAAAACTGAGCCGAATGATTGAAGTTATTTTAGTGAGTCAACACTACTGAGAAATAAATAAGTAAATAATAATAATAATAATAAATACTTAGTATTTGCGACAGAGATGTGAAGTCATTATCTGCGTGGTTTGAAAGGAACGTGTTGAGGTGGATGCAAATTTCATGTTGCATCTGGTCATCTAAGTGACGACCCTTGAAAAGCTACCTCAAAATGGCAGTCAGCTCTTACTACAACAAATTATGAGGATGTTCGGAACAGTGAAAGTTTACGTTGTTATAAATATTAATAATATAACCAAATTGTATTTGCAGCGTTACAACTAGTTTCCAAAATATTTTCTGTAAAATTATGTGACAATAAAAATAAATAATAGTGTACTACGCGTCCACATCAGAAAGCCGCGCTGATGTGCGACAGCGCAAGTTTGGAGTTTCCAACGCTCAATCAAATCGATGCGTGGAACTTGGAGAGTTCGTTCTTCATAATTTGTCCGATTCCATTACTGACCTATTTGTAAGAGTAGTTGAAAAGTGTTGTTTATCTGTGGCCAGGGATCCAAACATCACTATACAAGGAGTAAAATTGAAGGGGGCTAGACGAATGTAGTATAACAAACCACCCCCAGGCATATGTTTTCATCATCACATATACATCCTTGCTAATATACCATATTACTTATTGTAGGTCACAGTAATGCGGTAACATTATTGGAGCTTAGTTGACCAGTATGTTGTGTAGATATCCCAAATACTCGTATACCAGGAAACTGGTGAAATGGCTAACGCGTAATCACAAAACCGAGGTCGACCATTAAATCAAATTTTATTTGTAATAAAAATAAAGACATGTGAAGCACATCCTGGTTATTTGAATTTGTACTTGATCGTTCCGGCCTCTGTCCGACTACCAGCACACATGTATTTCATTAACTTCTTGTGCACTTATTACATACCAACAACACAAGGCTGCTTCATGCGCAAACAGAGCTAGCGTTGAGTTAATTTCGAAAGCGATTATGTACGTCCAAGCTACTTTCGCGCTCACGAACTTGAAGAAAATATGAAGCAAATAAATAAAGCAAATTTGCGCAGTTGTGTGAGGCCGCGCAAAGTCGAGACATCTGTGCTTCACTCGCGGAATTGTTTTCAGAAACAAAGTTAAACACTCTCTGTAGAACATTATCGCTGAATGATTATACAATACATAAAACTGGCCAAAAGAATGTTAACTTTGTCGATAATTACCTTCATTATATTTTCACATGTTCTGAAATAACAGAGGCTGGGCCACAACCTAAATTGATTGTTTGTGTACAAGCCATCCAGTGTGTAGAATTTTAGATGTGTGTTTTTAGACCAACATTTATCATCATTGTTAACAGAACTTTGAGACCTCAAGGGAGGGAATAAACACAAATTTAGGATGAAACTTAAGTTGCAGATCAAACATTTAGAGATAGAAATGAGGAATTTTGTCTTATGCATTTATTAATGGCCGTGATGTATCCCATCATCCTTTTTTCTTAGGCCTTGAAATCAAATACAAACACAATAATCAGAAATGACAATAATAAATATAATGACTGGAATACTCTAAACATTATAATTATTCTGAATACGAGAAGTTAAATATGAAAATTTCTTTGACTCAACTTTAACTACATCTATAACAAGTACTACAATGGCTACCTATAGCCCAAACTGCTGTTGCCCAAGCATTACGTCACATGAGTTACTGTTTCCCAACTTGAAAATTCATATGAAACAGTTGTTGCCCAAACATTTATATAACAAGCTTGCTGTAGCGCAAGTTTAAAATACAAGACAAATAAATTACCGGCTTCAGAAATATTAGAGTACACGTCGTAACGCCTAACGGCACAGTGCCTAAAATGAAATACTACCGGCGTAATGCCTAACGGCGCAGTGCCTAACGGCGGAATGCCTAACGGCGGAGTGCCTAACGACGGAGTGCCTAACGGCGCAGTGCCTAACGGCGGAGTGCCTAACGGCGGAGTGCCTAACGGCGGAGTGCCTAACGGCGGAGTGCCTAACGGCGGAGTGCCTAACATCTGATTGTCCGAATCATATGTAATCTTGACCGACTTATTAGATCATGTTGAATTCACGTCATGCTATGTTTTGATTTCTCTCGATAGAATGTAACTGTTCCAAAAAAACTGTACTTCCGAAAATGGCAGTGCCTAGTAGTTAGACTATTAGCTTACGAATGGCAGTTACAAAACGTAGCACCAGATGTCGCCAGTGGCATGTTTTGAGAACTGCTGAAAGGTTGCAAACCATCATACAGGATGGCATCGGTAGCTTGTTTGCGACCAGTAGGAGTGTGAAATGTTGCTTTGTAGTATATACTTTTCTGAGGGTGTTTAACTTTAAAAAAATTAATCACTTTTAAAGTTGTAACTGTAAGTGATTCGTTAAAATGTATATTTGAGAAAAATTATTTTTTTAAAAATTGAAAGATTGTTTAACATAAGTTTAGATACTTTAATTTATGTTGAACGAACTGCATATAATAACAAATTCATTACAAAAACGATTATGAAGGATGTATATTTTAAAAGTTTCGCGCATTGTTTTATAATCTATTTGTATGTTTAGCTTAAATTATATTAGATAAATTATTTAACAAATTTAATACAATTTTAAAACATTTCTGGCAAAAATATTGTATTTGTTAACATTTTCGAGATAATTATGATATTGTGTTTGAGATCGCTTGCTATTCACTGACATTGAATTGTTGTGGTGTGCTACACGTAATAGTATTAGGAATCCATTAATGCAATTCATTGAAAACTTTAAATTTATTAATTCCTCCTGACTGGTTTGCAACTGCTACCACTTGTAATGCCATCCGGGTGTAGGATGACAGGGGTACGGTAACATTTGGCTACAGA
>PNEQ01110744.1:0-10112 GCA_003012365.1 Medauroidea extradentata
CAATGATCACAGTCCTGCTGAAAGGCACATACACAGGAACCCTAATATACTAAATAATTGTAAGTAGTGTATCTTGCGGAAAGGTTGTTCTGCTGTGGCCTGCGGCACAATATTAGCAATTACACTTAATGACACAACAATGGGTTATGGCCCACACGTCACTAATAATGTGGAGTGTCACATGGGGTCTTGCACTGGTATGCACTGTCATGAGTGCAGCTGCGGGCTGCACTGGTGTGTGTGTAAATATCTAGTTCAGCACCTACCTCAGGTTAGGCATGAAAACGGGTGCCTGTACGACGTCATTGTGTTGGGAATTATGTTATTTGTAATGTCTTGTGTATATTGTATATCGACATGCTTTATACCTGTTGCTCTGTTGAGTTATAAATGGTTTTTTTGAGTGTATTCAAAAATAAATAAATATAAAAGCTCATCAAGTGACAAGATGCCAAGTGCATCATCTTCTTCAACTGCTTCTGCAAGCGAAGCTGATCCCTGCTCTGCAAGTACATCATTTTTACTCCCTGAAGATGTAAATATTGACCCTTATGGTTCAGAAGAATCCACGTTTTAAATAAGGTAATAAATTTAATATTTATTATTTTTTAAAAATTATTATTACGTTTTAAGACAGATATATTTGTAATCTACCGGTATTACTTGCTTTAAAATATTATTTTGTTTTATAAGTCTGGCTTTTTTAGCTTATTTTTCTGCGATTCCTAGCGGGATTTAATGGAAGCCTGTTGGCAACACTGTACGTTGATTCGAAGTAATGGACACCATTAGTTAGTGTGACGTCACATGATGACGATGGTTCCAAACAAACCGTCTGGGCCTATGCAAAATAATGATATAATTTTTTGCTCTTATTCGTAAAAATCTAGTATTAGAGAAAGTGAACGAATTCTATCGTTTTCAGAATTAATTTATATCAAAGAAGTTACGAACAAAGTCTAGATAATTTTTCAGCGTACTCGAAGTTATGTATGTGTAAATAGTGTCGAGGTTACTTAACCTAAAGGTAAACATGCACGTTGTTCTCGTTTGAATAGTAGCATTTACTTGCAGTTCAATGAAGTGCGGTACAGAAACAATAAATTGAGCATCTGATAACTAATCGAAACTACATTTATATTATTCGTGGTCATTCTTTAAATAAAACCATCGTTAAGTTTTGTCATTTGTATGCTGTGTTACGATTTCGTCCAAAAGTTTTTTAACGTATTAGGTGCCTTTCCCAGGCAATTTGCAAAGAAATTTTAAAACAATAATAATATTAGAACTGGTCTAAAATCGTAGAAGGTCAATTTCTTATAATGGCTTGTGATGATTGATATAATTTGTCGTTACTAGTCAAGTTTTAAGTTACCTCACAAGGTGTGCGGAATACAAAGTAAGAAAACGTCAGCAATACATAACAAGTGCAGAAAGACAGTAATTAAAGGTACAGAATGCTGCATAAGATATAGGATAAGAAACTGAGCAATTTTATCGTTTTTACGGTAGGCCTAGTTTAATATGTTGGTTAACCTTTTACCCCAAAGGGCATTTTATAGTTGCGACTTAATTTTATGAAAATATGACCTTAGGCAAGGCAATCAAGGTTGGGGAAATTGTGGGGTAGGGAATAAAGCATTTTTGGGCAGGGGTACAGAAAATAGGGCCTAATGCAGGAGCATAGGCAATTATAGGTCAGAGGCAGTGAAAATTGTAGGGTAGAAAAACTATAAATGTGAGGCAGTGACACTAAAGATAATGTGGTTGAGCTACAGTAAACTGTAGGGTAGGGTAACAGTAAATTGTAGGGGTAGGACTATTAAAAATGTGAGGCAAGGACATTAAAAATAATCATGGAGCAGAAGTACAGAAAATTGTATGGTAGCACATTTAAAAATGTGTAGCAGAGACAAAATAAATGAATGCTCACAACTGTGCTACCGCACAGTGGTGAGATCACATGTTCCCACCTCTAGGAAACCCTCTTATAAACATCACTGAACCTACCAACCCCCTTCACTGTGACCAACTCCTATCCACTTTTATGGATGTATACTGTAGGCTAAGAAATAAATAAAAAAAAAAGTCAAGTCATCCTGCAAAACATTCCACTCCCTCGCTGACCTCACAAACATAGACTGCCTACCCGGCTCTGTTCTCCTCCACACCCTCTCAATCTTCTGGCTGTTGCTTCCTCTCGCTCTAATCCCCCCCTTAATTAAGTGACAATGTAACCTTCCCCATCCTCACCTCAGAGCTATAGCCTCATTCAGTACCCTTCCCAGCAAACCTAAAGCTCTTCTGCCCTTCATAACCACCCTCTCCACCTGTTTTGTCCACCTAAGGTCACTTTGCAGCACAACCCCTAGATACTTATATTGTTTGGCTTCTTTTATCTCTTTCCGGTCCTATCTGCTTATCACTCTCTTCCTAGTAAACCTGACTAACTTAGTCTTACAAACATGGATCATCATCTGGTTTTCCACAGTCCAGAAACACAACCTGTCAATGTCTGTCTGCAAGTTGACCCCACTGCCCACCACTAAAGACAGTCATCAGCAAACAATCTTATTTTGCCACTAATCCCAATAACCATACCATTCGCCATAATGGTGAACAATACCGGATAGAGCAAACTTCCCTGTGGCATCCGTGATGTCACCTCGTCTGCCGTCAATTATACCCCTCCTTTCACGCTCTGCCACAGTCCTTGGAGAAAGTCCCCAATACATTTCCATTTTGTCTATTTGTCTCACTATTCCAGTACTCCATTGTTTCAAACACTAACAAGTACTGAGCCTGCAGCATATTAGCTTTCTCTCTGTCATTTGTCGTAGTTTGTCCATTCATACTTGTCAATGTTGGGATCCCTTCCCCAACCCTCCTTACCTTATTCAGACATTAAAAATAATCATGAGTAGAGGTACTGTACAGAAAAGTTTAGGGTATTGGCCTAAGCACAAAATTGTACAGTAGGGACACAGGAAATGTGAGGTAAAAATATTTAAAATTATGAGGCAGAGGTAAACAAAATTGTAAGGTAGGTGCACTGGATATGTTAAGCAAGGATATTAAATATCATGGAGCAGATGTACAGAAAATTGTAGGATACGATACAGTTGTTCGATAGGGGTACAGAAAACTGTAGGGTAGGGTACAGTTGGATTGATGTAGGCCTACAGAAAGAAAATTGTATGGTAGGACAACTAAAAAATGCAGGGGCAGGGTCATGGCAGGGGTACAGAAACTTTTAGGATAATCACAAAAGATAGTAGGGTAGTTGCATTTTAAAAAATGTGTGCGAGTGACACAAAAAATCATGGGGCAGTGTTAGGTACACTTAAAACTGTGGGGTAGGGGCATAAAAATCATGGAGCATTGAAGGAGGAATTATAAATTTTAGGGCAGAAGCACTATATGTAGGGCAGATACACTGAATATTGTAGGGCAGTCTCTGAAAATTGTAGGGCAGATGCACTGAAAACTGTGGTGCAGAGGTACTAAAAATTGTAGGGCTAAGACACTAAAAATCATCGGACAGGGGCAATAAACACACTAGGCCAGAAATAGATCTAACCTTTTTTTATCACACATTTGAGCCCAGCTAGCAAACCTACAAGACTGAGATATTAAATTAAATAAATAAATAAGCCACCCCTAATGTTCGTCTCCAATGCATTTGTATAGGCTTATATTTTAACAACCTCTGCCTAACTTAGTCTAATATGAAAATAATTAGTTTAAACAATCTTACAAATATGCGCGAATAGAGTTTTAATATTATTAAACACATTATAACGTCCTAAGTTGTAACAATCACCGCCCTTTCCAAAATTATTTCGTAACGGTGCATGCTATACAAGTCGCAAGACCCAGCACGAATGTATTTTCCCGCTATGTGTATTAAATTATTTCGTCTCCGACGATATCAGTTTACGAGAGAAGTCCTACCACACTCATGTTTGACATTATTTAGGTTCAAACGAAAGTATTTGTATTTTTTAACGTAATTACAAAAATACGTCAGGATGCTAAATGGAGTTTTCAATGTTAAACTTTCAAAACAAAGATTTGTTTGGAACCAGCGCTCTCGTGTGACGTCACAACTAATGGTGTCCATTCAACTTCGACATTTTCAAGTTACCATTGGGTCGCCAATAATTCAAAGTGAAAACACAGCAGCGTGACCTATATCTCAACTCAGCTGTAACGTAAAGGTAACGTAAGAAGCTCCATGTTAACATCATTGTGATTCGGCCTACTCGACCATAGTTTTATAGCCTGCTGCCATTACTTTGTGTGTGTCCGTGAGTATAAACGTACATGGCTGTGTTCCATTGCAACCTGTTTTGGTACATTCATTATATTTTACTGGATATATCATATGTAACAACAGTTAATTCTCTAATAAATAATAGATAGATAGTTTTACCGATGATTTATTGTATTAAGTATTTAACTAAGCATACATAAATGTGCATAATTTTGTAAGAAAATTTATTTTATCCCTGTAGTGTAAATTTACGGTAGGTAAGCGCATCGATTTAACTCGTTTTGACTGGTTTTAATAAGATAAAAGCGTTCTTATATTAATTAAGTTTTAATAATTATACTGCTGTCATTAAGGCCCGTAATTATAAACGTCTTTCGTAGTACAACCAATCTCCCTCCACCCTAATCTGGAGTTTTGCACATTATAGACCTCTTTCAGAGAGTGGCGGATAGCCGGCGAACAACCATTCGCCACCAAGTTTCCACTTTTTGGGAGATTGCAGGTGAATGACGGCCAGACCTCATTCCGCGAATCGCCAGCTGTTCTGTAGAGACCAGTTATGAAAAATGGCAAGAAATTTTAACGAATTCATGCGTCACAGGAATGAAGTTGTCAACTCAACTATTATGAATAAATAGATGACCAAAGACATGGGCGACTACCCAAAATATATATTAGGGACATGGACAATCCCTTTTCAACTGCAGTTCATCTCTGTGCTATACATCGCCAGTATTACATTCTGAAGTGATTTTCTTCCACATTTCCTTTTGTTGTAGTTGGACACGGAGTCAGTTTTCTTATTTGTAGTTATGTTTTTGTATTTTTTATCAGGTAAAAAAAAATTGCTTTTTCTTTAGGAGTGTATCGCACTGTCGGATTTTTATCTTCCATAGTCAAACTTTTCCGCGGCTTCCTTCAATCACTTTGAATATCTCACGTGTGTCCCACTACAAAGACAACAAAATTGTTATCAAACAAGGAAAACAAAATCGAAAAGATTTTATTTTTAACGTTAGGTGTGTTCATAACAGTGGTCAAAGAGCACTTGAGTTTATGTTCGGTGCTAAAAATGGGGCTGTGTTGCCAAATTTTACGAAGGAGAACTATCAAACTCCCTTTCAGCCGGCGATCTCCTGGCGATCCATCGGCAGACAACTATAATGTAGGAAGGGTGGAAGACAGCCAGCGAATTGCTGCGCGAATAAAGGCCAGGGGCTTGCCAGCAAGCCTTCGAAGGACGTTTATAACTACGGCCCTAAATCCTTTGTGAGAATGATAATAACGGTATATTGTTGTGTGAAGCTAGTTTAAGTTTTTTAACAGCGTGAAACACGAATAGAAGTTTTATATCAATAGTCCGAATTGAAGTCTAAACTTACATGCACCGTTCACGGTAAACTGAGCACCTTCGAAGATAGGCTTACCAAGAATAATAGGCTATAGGACATACACACATGTGTGTGTGTTTGTGTTTTATTGTGGCTTTAGGTGTTAACTTTCGTGGACATTAAACTCTGTCCATACACTGGTAATTACACTGCTGCAGGAAGAGACATATTAGACCTAATTGAAATTTAAAAATAAATAAATAACCAGGACTTAAAAAAAAGTGCTGTTTATTTCTTGCTTTTGACATGTATTTGATGTTAAAATCTTCGTACTGTAAATATGACATTTTCTATAAACTAAATCTTGTCATTAAAAGTTAGGTAAAGTGTAACTAATGACTTTGAAAAATGGATTACTGGCTCGTTGATATGAATCAATCAGTACCACGGTCATGGACGTAGCCAAGGGGGTTTAGTGGGGGTCAGAACCCCCCGCCCTTAGCCACCAAAAAAATTGAAAACATTCATATAAAAAATGTGTAATGTTTTCACTTATAGAAATGTCTTAATTTAGTTACGAAAACAGTTATATAAAGCCCTATTTTGCACCCTGAAATCAAAAATTTTCTCTGTGGAGAACCCCCATTTCAAAGCGGCGAAAAATTAAAAACATTTCATACTAAAAATTTATAATATTTTACCAGTAGTATTTACTCTTATCTGTACTTATGAAAACTTCTAAGGTAACACTATTTTGCACCTCAAAATCCATGTTTTCTCGGGAGAGGAGCCCTTTTTTAAAGGGGCGGAAAACTTGAAACATTTCATATTTAAAAATTAATAATATATTTACCAATAGCATAGTCAATTTTAAGAAAAAACTGCTAAAATAAGCATTATTTTGCATCTTAAATTCCAGAATTTTCTTGGGGGAGTATCTCCAAATCACCATTTCAAAAGAGTGAAAAATTAATTATGTTTTATATTTAAAAATTTTAATACTTTCATCAGGAAAATATACTCTATTTTTAGTTACTAAAACTGTTAAAATAGCACTACTTTGCACCTTAAAATCCAAATTTTCCCTGGGGAGGGACCCCCCGCTTTAAAGAGGTGGTCAGTGTTTCTTCACAATATACCCAGGCCAAAACCCCTCTCTTTTACAAATCTTGGCTACGCGCTTGACCATGGTAATATAAAAATATGGCAAACTGAAGTTTGCAAATAAACTTCGCTATGTAAATTAAACAATACAACCATAAATGTAAGCCATAAGATATGTCTTTCGTGGTTTTCCGTTCTTCTTTACTTCACTGTCAATTTGGACAGCATTTGTCATATCACTTCCGAAAAACAAAAAGCACAAATTTGCAAGTCAGATGAATTTTAACATAGAATTATTGTGTAAACATATCATTTACTGAGGCAGTACATACAATTTTTACACAAACTTTGACCTTTCTAGTAATTGCATGTAAATGTTCAAAATTTAAAAAGCGTGAAAAGTATAGAACATAAAATGCAAATAATACGCTAATAAATAGGTATATTTTACACAGAAATTGGTCAAGTTTGAATGGCAATGTAAATTAATTAACTAGTAATAATTAAGGAACTTTTCACATTTAGGTATGTGAGTTACATTTTCGGCCGCACAAAAGCCTGCATGAGACAGAGATGTTCAACAACAAATCTGGAAAGATCATCAGAGCTCCACTTGCTAATCCCAGATTGAAGCTCGGTTCAGTTCCAAGCAAATTTCCAGACAGTCCGTGTTACCTCTTTGCTCCTTCAACATCAGTTCGGGAATCTCCGGAAAAGTAAAGGGCACTCTTTGATGCGGAAGCTGTTGAGCATGCAATTGTAGCCAGTTTAAAATAAAAAGAAAGTTTTGATGTGAAACATAAATTTTGTAATCTTCGAGAATTAAAATCCTGCCTTGAACGTGAATCCCATTCACCATATTGGACTGTTGTACATAGTGATACAAGTATTATGTGTATGAACTTTGTTTGTGAACCTTCGCCTAAAGTAAATATTGCCGTTCTTATTGATTCAGAATGTAACGTTTCAGAACATTTACGAAATGAACCTATTGTTTCAATAAAATACCTTACTTTGCCAAGAAAAGTAGACAATATCAATGATTTGTTACAAATTTCGGATAGTCTTGAATCAACATATTCTAGGTGTGAAAATGAAGAAAAATTGTCAAATATTTGAATATTCTGAACGATTTGCTATTCACAGTTAAATCACTCGTCCCTTCTAAAGAATCGGAGATAAATTTCATTGCAGAGCAAATCGCAAACCTGAACAACGACAAGCAGCACTATCAGTACTCTCCTGGATTTCTGTTTTTTTTTGCAGCCTTCTCATTTCTATTTCACCTCACTGCTACAAATTTCTGCGAATTTTCTGGTAATGTTATTATTCCTCACACTGACACACTTCACCGACTTTGCTCCAAGTAAGATTTAGATCCAGGAAATGAACAGTTCGACGAACATTTCATAAGCTATCTAAATCAAAAAGTAGCTTGTTTGGAAGAAAAAGAGAAGATTGTGTGTCTCATGGCCGACGAGGTGCATCTTAGTCCTTATTTCAATTATAAAGGTGGAAATTTGCGTGGGGCTGCTTACAACTCAGAAAACGCTGCTACAAGAGCATTTGTCTTCATGATATGTAGTTTATTGTCGCCATTTAAGGATGTTGCACACATACTTCCAGTAAAAACTCTTTCTGCAAATGATCTTCATTATTTTATGAAGAAATTAATCATTGGTTTAGAGGACATAGGATTTTGGGTAGTTGCCATTGTCACCGACAACAACGCCATCAATAGGAAAGCTGCTTCTTTTTTCTCGACACCAGTACGTGTTCGCATATTTTATCAGGATCCCTCAGATCCGTCAAGGCCATTATTTTTCATAATAGATTGTGTGCACATCTTAAATTATATTAGGAACAACTGGCTAAACCAAAAGAATGACGGACAGTATGTTCTACCCTTATTTTGAAAACATGTCAGTGGTAGAAATTGCATCCTTTGCTGCTGTTAAAAAACTTCATGAAATTGAATACTGTAAGTTGGTGAAGCATGGCTATGGCCTTACACTAAAAGCACTTTTTCCTACACATTTTGAGCGTCAGAACGTGCAATTGGCTCTTCAGGTTTTTGATGCTCGTGTTGCTGAAGCCTTCATGACTGTGGGGAAGGAAAACAAAGTAGAGAGCTACGAAGCAACAGCTGGGTACATTAAAATCATATGTCGTTGGTGGTCCATAGTAAACGTGGAAACCATTTTTAAAGGAGTTCACAAAAATGACGAATTTCAGAAACCTTTGACTGCCAAAGATGATGATGCCAAAGTAATTTATCTCCACAAGTTTCTTGAATGGCTAGATAAATGTAAAAAATTGAATTGTTCGACTGGTGGGCTCACTAAAGAAACTCACTTTGCATTGTCACATACAACCTATGCTTTAATTGAAATGGCAAAATACAACATTGAAGAATTAATGTATTTGCTGCCTGGTAAGATTCAAACAGACTTGCTAGAAAATAGATTTGGAAAGTATAGACTGCTAACCGGTCGCCAACACAACGTTTCAATTAGACAAGTGTATGAAACAGAGGCAAAGCTTAGACTTCAAAGTTTTCTGCCTTGTATTATAAAATAGTCAACATTTGGTGTCATCCCCATCAATCTAGAAAATGAAGACATCGAAGCTGGCATCACTGAAAATAATATCCAGAAATTTTCACAAGACATTACAGTGTCAGATGAAGTCATTGACACTGTCAAGCCGGATATGCCTATTCTGGTGTATATTGCTGGTTATTATTGTTACACAGTGTTAAAAAAGTTAAACTGTGACTCTTGCAAAAGTAGTTTGACAGTTAACAAAAAGCTGTTGGTAGACGACGATACTCATTCCTGGATAAAAACTTTTGACAGAGGCCTTCTTTATCCACATCCTGACGTTTTGAATGCAGTAGTGTAGAGTTTTATTGTGCTTCAAAATTTGGTTTCTGAAAAATTAAAAAATGAGTTTTTTTGTTGGCTAACCAGTGTAGTGTCGCATGTTCTATCACAGAGAATTTACTCTGTGAAAATGTGTTTTTCCTAGACCTTGAAGGATGTGAAAAATTGCATGTATCAGAAAGAATTCTCAGGGGCATAATACGTACGTCAGTTAATATATTCTTGAACAATTATTGTAAAAAAAAAGAATGACAGTCTTCTCAGTGCTAAGCATGCAGCAAAGCGTAAATTAGAAACCCTTGAAAAATAAGTTTGTTAAACTTTGCATTGACTGCATTAAATTATATGTTTTATATTTCTGTGAGATACAAGAGCCTTTATTCTTACAAATAAATCAGTTTTTTAAAAATATATTAAAGTATAGAACCAATGCTAAGAAAATTACCTGTTTTGCTACTTATATTTGTAAACTGTAATCTATGAGTGCATTGGTAGGAAGAAATTTGTGGATCCACC
>PNEQ01110744.1:10212-22382 GCA_003012365.1 Medauroidea extradentata
ATAAAGCAGGCCTGCTTGTACGCTTCTCGGCAGAAAATGTTTTTTTTTTTTTTTTTTGTAATTTTAATAGCCCTACGTTAGTAAAATCTGTTAAATACAGTATTGCTTTGGTTAAGAAATATGTTTTTCACTTTTTTAAAAACAGGTGGTGTAAATCACGTCTTGTAATGATACTCATATTTGTAATTTGTAAACTGTATGTGAATTTCTGTTTATATTTTTTACATGTATAACATTTTTAGCAATATTTTTTTTAGTGTCTGCGCAAGATAATGATGGTTATTTTTTGAAACGTTTGTTGATACTTTCTCAAATACAATATTGTTTTGGTAAAATTTACGTTATTCACTTTGGTAGGTTGTTTAAATGATGTCATGTACTGATATTTGTAATTTGTAAAGTATATGTGAATTTCTGTGAAGAAGAGTGTGGATGTACCACAAAACCATTATGTATATTTTTTATATGTGTGAGATTGGTAGTAATGTATTATGGCGTTTCACAAAATTTTTTATGCAGATTTAATTTTCACAGGCACATTTATTACAAAATATTTGTTTTTCATAAAGTTTATTTATGCTTTTCTGCAGAAATTGTTGATTTAAAAAAACTGTAATATGCTATTATTTTCTACTCAATAAATTTTTGTAAAAATAATAACATTTATCACATATAAAAATATGTTTTTTAAATGATGTCATAACCGATACTTATATTTGTAATTTGCAAGCTATATATGTGCATCTATATGAAGAATTTTGAGCGCAAAGTCATTACTTATATTGCATGTTTGGACCGTTAGTAGTAGTAATGTAATAAATTTAAATGCAACTTTTAAATAAATAAATAAATATATATATATATATATATATATATATATACATATATATACACATACACATAAATTACGAGGTTTCTGCAAGCTTCAGTACAGAAAAGTTTCATGTTTATTTTTAACTGCACCTAAGTTATGCATAGGTATGAAGAAAGAAGTGCATTGTGAATTTAAGACTTGTATCGCGTAATAAGTAATGCATTAATTATCTAAAGTTGGACACATAACAAAACATTTAATATAAGTTGGACACTCAGCGTAGAATGGTTTTCCCCTTTTCTGTGTAATATATTCATGATATTTTTTAAAGAGTGAACACACCTAAAAAGTTACATTTTGTAGGTTTACATTAACCTTACAACATTACTTAAAACACAACTGCAAATGCTTTCCTAACGTAAGGTCCGGAGCAGCTACCTGCGCCCAGAGAGTCGGCCGTCGGGTGCTGACGTCACAAACTCGTGCTGAGGCTTCCTTCTATGGGAGGTTCTGGTAATCGGGGGTGTGGTAAACGGGGGGACGGAGGGGACACGTCCCCCCCAAAAAATTTTGTAGTTTTAAGATTTTTTAAGATTAAGAATTCCTTCAGTTGTATATTAAGTATTTTGGTGCAGGAACTCTTTAAATAGCAGCATTTTGCACCTTAAAATATAAAATTTCCCGGTGGAGGACTCCTACACACCCCTTTATTACGTAGGTTATATGTACACTTTCTCTACCAGTGACGTCCCCCCTAAAAATCAAATGCTTACAACGCCGATGCTGGTAATGGAGGATAATGGGAGTATGGACGATAGACAACATGGATTCAGAAAGGGGTTCTCATGTGAGACACAGTTGGCTGGATTGATGGCTATGGATGGGAGGAAACTGGTAGATGCGTGTTTTGTGGATTTTGAAAAGGCATTTGATAAGGTGCCACATGTAAACTTAATGATAAAACTGAATGAGTTTTTGGAGGATGAGATGGTGGTGAAATGCGTAGGAGAGTATGAGAGAGGAAGAACCCAGAGAGTAAAAGTAGGATACACACTCTCAGATGAAGGAAGGGTAACATCATGGTTCCACAGGGTAGTGTTCTAGGACCCCTCCTCTTTTTAATTATTATGGGGGATTTGGGGATAAACATGAATTGTAGGGTACGTCTTTTTGCAGACGACTGTGTATTGTACAAGGTGATTGGAGAGGGTGGGGGTCAGCAGGAGGACATAAACAAATTGGAACAGTGGACGAAGGAAAATGAGATGAAAATTAACACAAATAAAACTAAAATTTTGATATTTACACAGAAAAGAGAGGTAGTCAAGAGAGACATATAGATGGGGAGGACAGTAGATTGGAGAGGCAAACAGATATAAGTATTTGGGAGTTATTCTTCAGGATGACTTAAGATGGGGCGAGCATGTGAAGTGTCTGGCTCTACTGGGAAGGGTGTTAAGGGGCACAGACAAGAAAGTGAAAGAAAAGGGATACAAAACAATGGTGAGGCCCGTCTTGGTGTATGCGGCGGTGGTCTGGGACCTGTATGTGGCAAGGGAAGTGGTAGAGATGGAGAAGGTGCAGAGACGGGCTGCTAGGTGGGTCACAAATAAGTGATGGACACAGGGGGAGAGAGAGAGAGAGGAGGATTTCAGACCATCAGTAGTGGTGAGAGGACTGGGGTGGGGCACACTGCAGGAGAGGAGGAGAGCGGAGCAGTTGGTAAGGATGTTTAAGGTGGAGAGGGGGGTGGGTGGGCACAACTGGGTGACAAGATACAGAGAGGTATATTCAGGGGAAGGGGTGATCATGAGTGAAAGATACAGAGGGTGGGGAAGAGGACAGAGGGAGTAAAAAACACTATGATGGTGAGAAGTGAAGGATTGGAATGAATTAACGAGGGATGTGGTTGAGGTGACAGGAGCGAGGGAGTTAAGGAAAAGGTTGATGGGGTTGGAAAATTGAGAGGAGGTAGGTTAAGCAAATCCTTGCCACAGGGCTGAGGCCCAATTGCAAGAAAAAATAAAATAAATCTAAATTCAGTTTGTGTGGCTGTGGCAGTTAGTTGTGGTAAAACAAAGTTTTTGTGTATCAGAATTATTATTTTTTCCATATGTAGTAAATCATAAAAAAGATATTAGAAAAGGCAGATGAAGCATAAATATCATTTACAACACATTGCTAAATTAAATATTAAAATTGTGAAGAAAAACCAGGCGATATTGTAGTGTTTACTGTGAAGAAGTTGTTACCAGAAAGTTTTCTTTAAGTGTTTAGAATAAACACAAAATAGGTAAATATGAAGAATATATATACTGAGTAAACTGCTGATTTTAGAGGTATAGTTGAGGGATAAAAAATGTTTCTATAGTTGTCAAAATGGGTTGGGTAGGCTAACCTAACCTTGCATTAGGTTAGATTACAGTGCCTAAACTAACCTATAAAAAATGTTTTCCTTAGACTATTTATTACCACTCTAAAATAATTTTTCATCAGGAAACTCTGCCTCTGATTCTAATAGTCAAAACTGTTATGAAATTAGTAGCTACTGTAAACATTTACACCTTCCACACCATTCCGGTAAACATACCAACCCCTGTCAGTCACCAGTTCTTCCTGCAGACCTTTCCACTCCCTCACTGTCCTCACAAGCATAGACTGTCTACTTATCTCAGTTTCCCTCGAAACCCTCAGAGTCTTTTCACTGTTCATCTCCCCTTAAAAGTTACCTTAGCTTGTAGGACAAACTTTCTCACCCACACTCACAATTCATCATCTTGTACATCCAGACCAGTCATTCAATTAATTCCTCAAACAATTGATGACATAGAAGACCTCTACAACATTTATTTATTTTCATTTCACCCGAGAGACTTGGTTACATTGAGCAAAATGCTCAGCAAGTATAGGACTCGTCAGATAGTTGCACGAAATAAACTTACAGTGTTTGCAGGTATGTATGATACATTACAAGGTAGGTCTACAAAATATTCACAAATATAGTACATTATTTATGCATACAAAATATATGAGTAATGTAACACATTGTACTACATTGCTATTAACTGTAGAAAATGATACACAATGTGCTAGTGTAGAGCTAGCCAGAATATGACAAAACTTCCAATTACACTATTTTGTAAGTATGTGCCAACCTCTACACCCCTAACACCTCCCCTTTCCACTGTACATTCTACACTGGTTCATAGAACCTTTTTACTTTTACACAACTACCGCTTCTGGTTACATACTGTCCTTTGTTTATATCACTTGTTGCACTATTTGTTGATTGCATTCTTTCCTGAAGCTCACTGTCTGGAAACCCTTTTCAAGTCCCTTGTGTCTGTATCCTCACTTCTTTCAGCACCCCCACTGTCTTCACTCTCCCAGTCCTCTTCACCATCTGTAGCATCTGTAGCACCTTCTCTTTTGTTTGTCACTGTGGCATATGGTTGGTCAGCTATAATGTCTTCAAAGTTTGGCACCTTGCTTGTCTGGCCATTTCCTTTATAATGAGAGTGCCGTAAGTGATTTGTGTTGCGTCGAACTGTGTATCCTCCTTCATCCTTCCTAACCAAGTATGACCTTGAGTTGCTGTGTTTTGCCACAATGACACCAGGTTCCCACGATTTTTCTTTTCACGTTTTGGTCACTACCCTGTCACTTTCCTGAAATGTAGTTTCTTTCTTTTGGGCTGATTTATCATGATAGTATGTGACTTCATATACTCCATCTTGGATGACAAGTTACATCATAGCTGCAGTGATGGGTAGTCGGGCTCTGATACATCTGTTAAATAAAATTTGTGCCAGAGAAGCCTGTAGCCCAGTGATCAGAGTACTGTTGTGCTCTCGTAGTAAATCCCTGTAGTCAGTACCTTCTATTCTGCTCTTACGGTTTATCTTCTTGCTAATTCCCACAGCTTTTTCTGCCATCCCATTGCTTCTATGGTAGTGGGGACTACAAGTATGCAAGGTTATTCCATATTTCTTGTTGTACTGTTGACATTCATATGATAAAAATGGTATATTGTCTGCAATGAGGATTTTAGGATATCCATGAATATTGAAGACATCCTGCATGGCATTTATAACACTCGCTGAGGCTTTAGTGTTGAGTGGTCTTATATCTAACCAGTGTGAATAGTAGTTGATTAATATTAGGAAAGTCCGTCCAGCCTCTTCTAGTATATCAGCCCCAACTTTGAGATAGGGTAATCTAGGAATCTCGTGCTGTATGAGTGGCTCTCTCTGTTTTGCCCTCCTGAACTTTTCACAAGTCCTGCATCGGGACCCAAATCGTTCTATATCAGCTGACATCTGAGGCCAGTAAAAGAGCTGTCTTGCTCTGGCTTTTGTTTTTTCTACTCCTCCATGTCCTTCATGTGCTAGGTTGAGTACATACTGTCATAGTGTAGTTGGGACTACAATTTTATTTCCCATTAACAGTATTCTCTCTGCAATATGCAGGTCGTCCTGAACTTTGAAGTAAGCATGCAGTTCCTGTGTGAGCTTGCTGGCAGGTGGCCAGCCCTCTGCTGGAATTTAGAGACACTTGACAGGACAAGATCTGCAGCAGTCTCCTTTTGAAAGATCTTTTTTCTGGCATCACTCATTGGTAAATGAGCACTTAGGGAATGCACATTCTCGAGCATTTCATCATCTGCCTCAGTTTCTGGTAGTGGCATGCGTGACATTGCATCAGCTAAGTGTAACTCTTTTTCCAGGTACATAGTACACGTTTAGAGTATATTTAAGGAGCGTGAGCCTAAGCCGTTGAAGTCGAGGGGACCCTATCTTACCAATGTTTTAGGTCATCAAAGCAACCAAGGGCTTATGGTCAGTCTGAACATTTACCACACGACAGTATATGTAATCAAGAAACTTTGATTTTGCAATGCATATAGCAAGTAACTCTTTTTCAGACTAGGAATAATTTTTTTTCACTTTCTGTTAGGCAGCGCGAGGCAGTTGTAACCATCTGCAAGGAGCTGTTCAGTCCTGTGTCTGACTTTTGTAACAAACAACACCCTAGTCCATATTGTGATGCATCACACTGTAAAGTGATTTCTTTTTCTGGATCAAAGAGTGCAAGTACAGGAGCAGATGAGACTTTCTGTTTGAGACTGTCAAAGATGTTTTGGTGTGATGGCAGCCAATGCCACTGAATACTCTCCTTAAGCAACTCATATAATGGTGCAGTGAGTGTGGCCATTTGGGGTGGGAAACTGCGAACATAATTGAACATTCCTAGTATTTGTAGCAACTATTTCTTACTGTTAGATGGTTTAAGGTTTACCAATGTTGCTGCTCTATCAGGGTCTACTTTCATTCCATCTACTGAAAATAAATGGCCAACATATTTAACTTCAATTACTTTGTACTGTAATCTATCCCTGTTAAATTTTATGTTTCATTCGCGAGCCCTTGCCACAACTTGGCTTACAGCTTCGTCATGTATAGCCTCAGTCTCTCCCATGCACAGTAAATTATCGAAGTATATTACTGTGTTTGGTATGTCCTCGAAGTTACTTTCAACCAAATGTTGAAAGAGTTCTGGTGCACTGGCTATTCCATAAGGTAACCTAAGATAACGATAGATGCCAAATGGGCTAGAGAAACAGCACTTGAATTGAGAGAGGACTCTTCCCCTAGCTCAATTTGATGGAAACCTTCCCGTAGGTCAAAGACAGAGAAATATTTTTTTCCTGCCAACTTCTCACTGATATCACTGAGTTTGGGGACCATATGATTATGTCGTTTGACTTGTTTGTTTAAGTCAGTAGGGTCTAGACACACTCTTAAATTTACCATTGGGCTTCTCTATAACCACAAGATTACTGATCCATGCCCTGGCATCTACCTCCTCTACTTTCCGAATGACTTTTCTACTTTCTAACTTGTCCAGATCCTCTTTGAGTGGTATTCGCAAAGCCTGCGGTACCCTCCTAGGTGGCCAACACACTGGTTCAGCTCCCGATTTCGTAACAATCTTACCTTCTTGTGGAAAGTATCCGAGCCTACTAAATACATCCTTGTTTTTCTGGATGAAGATGTCCTTGGCAGTCTCACCTACAACTGTGTGAACTCGCTGTACCAGGTTAAGTGCTAAACAGCCAGGCAAGCCTAACAACGGGACCACCTCCAGTTCCACCAACATGAAGTCAACATACGCCTCCATCCCTTCGCACTGCACCGTAATGTCACTTTACCCACAGGTATTATAATACCATCTAATGTTTTCAACTTAACACTTTTTGTGGTTACTTTAAACTGATTATTGACTTTCTTGAAAATACGAACCGGCATCACACTCACCTGTGCACCCGTGTCTAACTTCACAGACATGGTTCGTTCTTCAATGTTGATAGTTTCCCGCCATTCTTTAGGATAGGTCACTTTGCCACCACTGTCACTTTTTATGTGGCCCCTAACTTTAACTGTGTGCAATGCAACACTGACACTGTCACAATATAAACTTTCTTGTGACCCATCGTATTCAACATTTTCAACTGGTTGTACTTTTCGTACACGACAAGCTCTTGCAAAATGATTCAAGGCCCCACATTTCGCAATTTTTTTTCGTATGCAGGGCATGCCCTGGGCCCATGTACGGTTTGACAACACCCACATTTGAAGTCGCCCCCGCTATCAACATTTTTTTGCATACCTCACTCGCTGTTCACATGGGCCAACTTTTTTAACCTCACTAACTTCAGATGTTTCTTGCTCACTACCACCATTGTTATGGATTATCTGTGCTTGCTGTTTGCTCTGCTCACATGCTCTGCAATGTGCTGCTGCCTTGTCCAGTGTGAGGTTGTCTATTCGTAGCAAAGCCTCTTGTACAGTCTTGTCCCGGACACCATGAACAGTTCGGTCACACAACATTTTGTTTTCCGCACTCTCTGCGTCTTTTTTATCATAATTACAGTTTTTAACTAACTGACGTAGGGCTGTGAAGCAATGGTCAAAATTTTCCCCTTCTTCTTGGCACCGCTGTGTGAAGACGTAGCTTTCAAAAACTTTGTTGACTTGTGGTCGTACGTACTTTTCGATGGCTTCTTTAACCTGAATATAATTCGTGTGATCGTCTTCCGGAATGGTGAGGGTCGTAAGGAGACGAGATGATGCACTACCCGTTCTACTTCTTAAGAGAGAAATTTTTACCTTGTCATTTGCATTGTCTTGACCTGTGCTTACGAGGTAGTCTTCAAATTTGGTTTCCCAAAACTTCTAGTCCGAGTAAGCAGTTTTGCATTGCGGGTTCAAATCTGGTGGCAACTTAACACAACCGGCCACTGCCATTGTAACTGTTCTGGCTCAACTGTAGCGGCAATGAACGTCATAAAAATCCACACAACTGCGCCTTGTTTCATATGATTTCTATACAGCATTATTTACGATAACAAGGATCAACCAACATGTACGCCATCTTATCTCTGACTGTCTGTAGGGGTGCCAACCTCTGCACCCCTAACAGTTATATTAAAAGTATGAGGAATAGCAATAAACATGAGAGAAAAGAGATGTTGCTTCACTCTAGTACACACATTTAGAGTAGTCAGTAGCAAGTACGTATGTACGTACACACATGTATATAATTTCCCACATACATTTACAATACTGTTTTACATTAACATTAGTATGTACAAAACCATACTATAGCTAGATTTGTAGTTGTTGGCAGATATTTTAAATATACTGTACAGTATCTAGATTAAAGTAGTTTTTTTGTGCTGTGTTAGTGCAGTGATTAGGATTCATGTCTCCCACCGAGGTGACCCAGGTTCAATCCCTGATGGGGTCTGCCGTAGTTTTTGCATTTGAGAATTGTGCCGGACAATGCCGCTTTCAGCATTTTTTTCTCCGGGATCACACATTTTCTATGTCTGTTCATTCAGGCATTGCTTCTCGTTTTACCCTCATTGACTTTGGAGACTCAATGTTTAAAGCAGCTCCATCCCTCATTATCACTATTCTACTGTAGGCCTACTCAATAATTCAACAAATGTATAAATTTATGATTACTAGCAATTTATATTTCAAATGGTTTCAAGCAAATTTTTTTTTCTAATTTCCATTAAAAATTGTGAAATGTTAATTGTTTGTACTCTGTAAATGTATTAAACACAGTTTTTGTTATATAGCCTACATAGTATGAATTGTGCTTTTGAGTGTAGTCTAGTGTAGACCTACTGCCGCCAGAACTGAGGTATGCTTATGTAAGGAAGTTGTTGCTTCTGCCCAAAAATGAATGATGGTATTCTTGGAAACCTCTTTACCATCTTCTGTGTACTCTAGAGCTTTGCCCGACCACTGTGCAGGGAGCATGGGTCAAGAAAACCTGGATGCAGACAGCCGTGGGGTTAGACAATCTGGCCAGGAAACTCCCATATGCAGTTCCCAGGCTCAGGCTGAGAGAGTATGGACGAAGATATTTCGTAATCAGGTGACAGCCGTAGGGGGTCTGGGTTATTTACTGTGCTGAATCACCGGCCTGCTCTAGAGTGAGTGACTTGCACGGCAGTGCATTATTTGACCCGATGCTGAATACACCATATCAGAGTAGTGGAGCCTCAGAGGTTGTCTGTGACACGAGCCTACTGATACCTACCAGGCACCAGAAAGATTACGTCAGTGGTTTTCTGACAGTTTAGTTGTCTATTTAAGTGTGAAGCTGTAACTGCTCCAATGATTATATGTCAGGTTTTTTTTTACATTAGTGAAGTTTCTCTATGTTTATATTTTAGATTTATACATCTATACAACTTCAATTTGGCATTTGAGAGTCAAGACCATTTATGTTGTAACCTATCTTGTGTTTGAGATGTTCAACATGTTTTATTTAGTTTGTATGAACATTAATGGCCTTGTGCAGCAGCAAGTTTCTTTTGTGTGGATGTAAATTTTCCAGAATATTTACAAATACTGTAACAACCTTTTAAAAAGTTTTTGAAGGGACTGAGGAAGTAAAACTTATTAAAAGGGAAGAATTTTTAGTAAGTATTTAGTAGTTTTATAGTTCTTGTTCTCTTTACCTGCCTTGTCTAAATCCTTAACATCTTTGAGCTTCGCCTGTACTAGTACTAAACGTTAAAAGCATGTTAAGTAAATTGATGGATTTTGTGATAAAAATTTTTGGTAATTAGGCTGTATTTACTTCATATGAAGTCAATAAGTACTGTTCTATATTATTTTAAAAGAATTTTAACTGAACTTACAGTATTCAATTTTTTATAATTTTTTTATTTTTTTATTTTTAGAACAATGTTCCAGAGAGCATTAGCTCTGTATTGGAACATACATACAACTTAATGGCTTCTTCATAAATACAGACATAATGTTATTATAATTTCATAATAGCACCAAAAAAAGATAACAAAATAACACATTAAACAACATACAGATAATACATTAAAATAATACAAAAGCATAATTGCAATTTAGGTCATTTTACAATTCACAATTATTGATAATAATAATCTATTAGTTAATCCTACTTAATTGTATTCGTCTGATAATACAAATTGGTCCCACATATAATTACTCAATTGCTTTTTAAAAATTGATAGCTTACTTACGTCTTTAAAATGTTTTGGTAGCTTATTAAAAACAGATATACACTGATGAGATAAACCCATCTTACAAAACTTTACAGACATAATTTCATTCATACAGAAGTCTTCTGAATGTCTTGTATCATAACAATGGTTAACAGTATAAAAATGAAGAATATTACTATAACAAAAATTTGTTTATAACTTTATATGTAAATAATGCTATATTCTTTAAAATGTTCAATCTTGAGGGCAACACTTTAGCTTTCATAATACCAGTTTAACAGGTGTATACTAACCTAAGCCTAACAAATTATTCAAAGCTATTCTTTGGAGTGTTTCTAATTGTTTTAATTTATCAATCCCTCTTCTTCCCCAAATAATGTTCATATATTCAAAGTGAGAACGAACCATGGCAAAATAAACCTGCCTCAAACTTTTTTCTGACAATACTTTTTCAACCTACCGACAGTCCCAACTATCGGTAAAGCTTTTTTAGTAACATGTTTTATCTGCTTCTCCCAAGTTAAAGTACTGCCAATAAAAATTCCCAAATACTTAATATACAAGACCTTTTTATCACTATTTCAGGTTCAGTTGGTATATGTAATGAAGACTTATGAATAATGATGTAATTGGATTTGCTTATGTTAATGGAAAGCCTGTTGTAACCACACCAATTTAAAATTTTATCTACATCCTGTAACATAGTTTTAAAGATATCTTCTACATGTTGACCAATATAAAAAATATTTGTGTCGTCTGCAAACAAAGTAACTCTCCCATGAATTTGTAGTTGCCGAATGTCATTCATGTAAATTAGAAACAATAAAGGACACAAAATAGAGCCTTGTGGGACTCCAATATTTATATTTTTAATCTCACTTGAATTACCATCTACATGAACGTATTGTCTTCTATTTGAGAGATAGCTTCTAATCCAATTAAGAGGCAAACCTTTTATTCCTACATTTTCCAACTTGGTTAATAACACCCCATGATCAACAGTATCAAAAGCTTTCTGAGGGTCCAAAAATAAGCCTACTACAATCTGATTTTTATCTAAAGCTTTTTCAATTTCACCAATCATATCAGCTACTGCATTTACTGTCGACGAGGACTTCCGAAATCCATACTTATACTTAAAGAAAAAATTTATTTTATACAGATACTGGAGAAGTCTAACTCCAAAAATTTTTTCTGCTACTTTTGAAATAGATGGTAAAATTGAGACAGGTGTATAATTCCGAGGTTCAAACTTATCACCACCTTTAAATATTGGAACCACTCTGACAATTTTTAATCCATCGGGGAATTCTCCTTCCTCGAAAGAATCATTTATTAAACAAGTCAATATTGAACCAAAAAACTCAACATTCCTCTTAAGAATTTTACTAGTGATTGGGTGATGAGATATATTATTTTTATTTTTTAACTTACATATACAATCAATTACTTCATTAACAGATGTAGGATTTTAAAAAAAATTATTTATTATTGCTGATTATATTACTGTAAGGATTATCCTGGTTCACATTAACACATTTTTCAGCTAATTTGTTTGCAACATTAATAAAATAATTATTTAATATATTACATATGGGTCATTCCATGGAAAATCACCCAATTTCAATTATTTTGGTTGCTGACCCATTTTGAAAAAATTTGAAATTTTGTCACACATAATGTACATATTTCAACAGTTCAAACCCAAAGTTATTGATTTTTATCTGCCCTCATTTTGATTTTACAGAACAAAATGGCCGGTACCGTGTACCAAAATTTACATTTTCAAGG
>PNEQ01110745.1:0-22283 GCA_003012365.1 Medauroidea extradentata
TCACCAGTCTCTCTCCACAGGCGTAGCACCTTCCTCTAGCACTTCCAATAGCGAACTCCCTCCAAATGTGCCGATTCTGTGCTTTTATACTAGCCCAGACAGTCGGTTATTCCCCGCATTACAGGGGTCTAAAAATAGATATTTCATCATGTTTCGGACGTTCTGGCTGTCACGTCGGCCGCCCTCGAAGGGTTAAGACACAGTTGGGACAGGTATCTATGACGTAGGTTAGGCGGGTTTCCCACTATGAGCCACCCGGGCTTTGAGTCATCGGCCAGCCCTCAAGGTGTTACGAAACAGCCGCCGACCACTGGCCTCCAGGAACATGGCACGCAACAATATGTTACACCCCCACAACTAGCCAAGCGCTGAACTAGTGTGCGAGATTTCCTGCTGATCCGTTTTCACTGCGGGACTAACCGTATAATTTTATTGGTGGAAAATTCGTAGCAAAGTTCAGTGCACGTCTCGATCTCAGTTTCATGGGGTGCCGCGGTGGCCGAGGGGTCAGACCTCTCGCCTCCCACCAAGGCGATCCGGGTTCGATTCCCGGCGGGGTCGGTCCCTCCGGATTTTCGCGTGTGGGAATCGTGCCGGACGATGCCGTTGGTCGGCGGGTTTTCTCGGGGATCTCACGTTTCCCCCGCCCTTTCATTCCGGCGCTGCTCCATACTCACATCATGTCACCCTTCACCAGCGCTGAAGACCTCGATGTTAAGCGCTGACCAAAATATCTCACTCAGTTTCATTTACGTCTGGTTGTTACATTTTGGAGTACAGCAGTCTGGAAAGGTCGTTTTTGCAAGGCCTATGTCGGAGGGCTTTGGAACAGTGTTGTTGAGAACCGTGGTCCTCGACTTGCGCATGGACGGCGTTGCAGCGTGTCACGGGTATTCTTCTTTAACGCATAACTAACTCATATTATGATTATCTACGAAAATAACATACACTTTTGAAACTATCCTTCTACGTTTTCAAAAATCCAGCACGCTTGATAGAAACACGATGGCTAAACGCGGGGTTTCTAGACTGCTGTAACTCCGAAAATATTACCGGAATTCGTCAAGTGCAAAGCGAGAGGCATGCATTGGTCTTTACTTCATACTATTAAAAAATTATATGTTGTCACCGCTTAAAGTCCCGTACGAAAAGACTACAAGGAAAACCTTGCACGCCAGTTTGGCGCGCTGCGAATAGAGGCGATATGTTTCTCTTCAAGCGTGGGACACTGGCTCTTATCGCTACGCTGTTCCCCCGCGTCAAAGGTGGAAATTCGACATGACATTCCGTCCTTGTCCGAAGTTGTTTTTCTTCTCGTGCATTGGTATAGTCTGTCTCATATAAGAATTCCACTTTTTGACATTTGTGTTTGCATTTATTTTTTTAGTTGTTTCCATGAAATAAGCAGTGTTTTCCTCTGCCACAAGTAACTTTTGCACACACACACTTAGTTGGGTCTCAAACTGTGCAATTTATCAAAATTAAAAGTTATTTCCTGCAGAAATTGGTACACACGATAGCTTTCAAAACTGTCAAAAAATGGAATTCTTTCGTGAGAGAGACTGTACGACTGGCACATGTGGAGTAGTTTCGTAAAGAATACGCGATTGCAAACACGCAGCAATGCATTTGAAGTGCGTGGGTGTGTTTCGTATTCTCTCAGCTCGGAACCCGCCCTCACGCACGTGCCAAAATGCACCTGCGTGCCTGCCTGGGGGGCCATTAGTATTGGCGTCGCAAGTCTGCATTGTTCGTGACGGTGTGCGCGCAGTAGCTGCTGATAAATTCCCACCTCCCCCCTCATCAATCAGCTCGCAACTTTAGCCCGCCTCTAACTGGCTTTTTATGCTAATGTCCTGCTTCGCGGTGCTTGTTTCTAATAAAGGTCCCCGGCGCGCGCATTCTTCCAGGGTCGTGGTCGTTAACACGCGATCGCGAGCGGAGAGCAATTCCATGGTTGTTTCACTCGTGTAAAACCCTCGACTGTGGCGATTTTAATTACAGCCCGTGTCAAGCCCGTGGGCTTGTTCTAAACTGGCGTGGGACTTGAACCAAATACTACAGCCTTCCTGATTTTGGCCGGAGACTCCCAATTTGTTTGCGTTATCCCCCATCCTAAGGTTAAGTTCTACTACAGGTTATAAAGAAAATGTTTTCTCTTATGGGAGAGTTTGGCACAAGGAAAATGTCTGCTGCTAGTTTCGCTGCTATCGCAAAGGGACCAGAAAATAAGGAAACTGTACTAAAATTAAATTAGAATTCGCTTGGTAATGACAGAAGTCATTTAACTTAATTTTTTTTTAGTTAAAATAGACCAATTTTGCATTTTACATTATCAACTTAAGGGCTTGTTCCTTTTTTTTTTTTTTTCAGATTGGTGCCAATAACGCTGATATTTTTGTAACCAAAAGCTTTGAAAAAATTTGAGGCAACATGCAGTCACACGATGCACGATACTTTGCATGCGTTTTTAAAAATAATGTACCATTCATCAGCGTATAAAATAAATAAATATATAGCTTCATTTCGGCTTATTTACACGGCAATAAACGTGGTACTTTGGGAGACGAAATCTAAAAAACTGTTCAGTAGATTGCTACAAAAAAAAATTCAGGCTACAAATTATGGCATATTGATTGGGTAATGGATGTCTGACACAACGTAGCTGTCAGCAAGTCAACAACAGGCATCAAATATTACAATAGCGGGATTCTTACTGGCCCAGTCAAACAGGGCAATCTTCTGGTAAGCTGAACATGTGTTGATATCCAGCAAACAGTTAAGTTTTCCCGCGATAATCTATCATCTCTAGATAATTGTTATTAACGAACTAATTAGACAGAATCATGCAGCTTTATTGTCCGGAAAAAATTAGGCAACACAGTAAAACGAATTTTTAACAAAACCGTGAGACGATTTTTCTTATATCTATTTACTATTATATCTTATATCTATTTACTATTAGCCAAAAAACTGTAAAAGTGGTATGATCTTGTAAAAGTGGTCTTGTCCTTAATGTAAAATCAAACGCATTTGAACGCCAGTATAGAGATACAAAGGATGAAAGCATTCCGTCATAGAAATAATTTGTTAGGTCCATTATAAAGAACAGAGTAGTGGCTGGAAGTTTCGCCGATGACGGGGCAAACTTCCCACCAGTTCATTGTCTTGCACGTAAGCGTTACGATGTATCCAATGCGCAAGCATGGACAGCCCTTATCGAGCCAGCGTCTCATAGATTCGAGCATATAAAATATTTTTATCTAGCTATATACGGCACTTCGCTAATGGGCATGCCATTTTTTTCGTGAATGACGTACTTCAAAGCACTTGTATTTTGTTTGATTTAAAACAGTGCCCGTGCATTTATTTTCGGCGTTGTATTAATAAGGGCACTACCCTGGCCTTCATGTACCCTCCTTTTACAATATTTTATTTTATAAAGGTATTACTTTTTCCCATTTTCGAGTACGGAGCTCTAAAGCACATAACACACCATCAGAGTGTATTTCTTGCCTAACGTATCGACTGTCTTAGCTTACTGCAATTTAAATATTATTTATTAACATATGTTTCAGTATACTGTACAACAAAAGTAACCTTCGGTACCGTGTCACGTATGTATGTATATGTATACTATGTAGTATGTAGTTACGTATGTAGTATGTATGTAGTATGTAGTTATTTATGTGTGTATACATACACACACACAGGATGTCCAGAAACGTGTACCCCACGCGAATCATAAGATAAATTGGAGACAAAAATGTAAGTGGCAAAATGTTGTACGACATTTTACGTGCACAATGTGGCAACACTGCACAAAGAAATCCCCCCCCCCCTTCCCATCTTACGCTCCACGTCCAAGTAATATTTTACGTATGTTACGTCAAGTAAACGTAGGATATTGGGTTTTTAACCTGCGTCTATAATATGCATAGGAGGGAAGAGTAAGGTATATATATAGGCCTATATATATACTACACACACATGTACATACATACACACTTTTAGGAGAACAAATTTTCAAACTTGGTTGGTTTCCAGAAAATAAAATAGCGACCGTAAGCATATATTAGTTTGAAAAGGCACAGTAAATTGGTTGTAGTTACTGTGTACCTAAATTGTTCACAAATGTACAGAAATACTGTTGTAGATGGATTAGGCGACCGCCAAGTGTCGGTACTGTTGTTCGAGGTGCAGCTTATTCGCGGATCGCTTTTATGTAACTGTCCGGTTCCGTTCGCAGTCCTCCTCGTTGGTTATTTTCCTCTCGCTGCTTTTATCACTGCCTGTCCAGTTGTAAAACTTGAATAACGGCGTGTTGCCAAACTTTCTCTCACGTACCCTCGCCCTCTCCTGTTCACAGTTATCTTTCCTTCTCTCTTTCTCTCTCTCTCTCTCTCTCTCTCTCTGTCTCTCTCTGTATGTGAGAGCGAACGACGGAGGCAGTGGAACGTATCCTCTTGTTTTTGGTCTATAATAAAAATGTTATCGTTTCCCCAGCGTTGTTTCGTGAACATGTTTTATGTTGATGTCCTTCAACCATATTTTTTAAAGGAATAAAAAGGAGGGGTTAAGAGTGCGCGATAGATAAATAAACGCTGAAAACATCAATTGATTCGTACGTTTTTTTTTAAGCGAATACGGATAAAATACTCAATGACAATCCTAGATGCTGGTATTTGCCAACTTTGTGAGTAAATATTTATCCAGAATTACTCATCCGTTACGCCAGATCCCTTGCGTCGCAGTTAAATGCACGAGGTTCCGGCGTCAGAGATTGTGCCTCAGAAGTTCGTAACATTGGAAACAATTTTGTTTAAAACGTTGGCTAAAACTGTTGTCTAGGACTGCTATTAGCAAATTCGCTACAAGAAACCTATAGTTATAGATACATACTCTTAGCGTCGAATTATGTACCACGCCTTATTAAGATATTCGTTTAGAATATTGTTGGCTCATTATTAGAGCCACAACGATGTGACAAAAAGAATTTCGCACCAACCTGCACATCTGCAGCTTCTCTTAGTGGTCTGTGATTGGTAATTCAGACACTCGCTTGTCTTGGGGTTAGCTGCTGGCAAATCGCAGACGTATAGTGTTGTCGCACTAACCGTATTCGCATTGGTACATTCAAGTGAGAGACGTGCCTGAACAAAGACATGCTGCTAATAACCATGAAGCAAAGCTACCGTTTTGCACATAAGGCGCTGAAACAAAATTTTGCAAAAATGTTTTCATGGCGAGCTCGTTGCCCAACTCATAAGGTTATATAGTGGTATACTTTATTACACGAAACGAGCGCAATTTTTTTGTCATCCCCAAGTGGTATTTCAGAAACCAAATTCACTACATCTAGACAGCAACTGTTATAAATATTCAGACGTATAAGCAGTTTCAGTTATAAATTGTTGACGATCGCAAGTAGGTCTACATAGTGGGGAAAAAATGTTTGATAGTGCCAACAAAATAAACTTTTTTTGCGAATCATATTCGTTCACATGTTTTAGAACATTTAAAAACTAAGAAACGTCGTAATGTGCATTGTCTGGTCTATTAAATTGTACAGTTTTTATAGTAAAATTTTTTAATATTCTGTAAATATTTATACTTGGAAATTGTGACCGCAAAATACGTTCCAGCTAAACTTCTCCTTGCAGTACTTTTTTAATCACTCCAACTTTGTAGTGGTTGCCGTGTCCTCTAGAACTCATGTGCATCAGAATCAGCAAATACAATTATTGCACAAACATTGTATGTTCTGTTATTTGTAACATCTTGTACGCATGTATGTAGACACACATATTATGTACAGAAACAAATGCATAGTAATACATCACGCGAATATTGGGGACGAAATGTTAGTGGCAAAATGTTGTACGATGCAATTTTGTGTGCACATTGTGACAACATATCAATGCAGTTAGACCCTTTTTGCGCTCCATAGATATATTGCTGATCTAACTATAGTATTTTCCTTGTAAACTGAGCACTCAGCAGAACTTGTAATAAATTGAAAATCTGTTTTATTGGGCCAATGTATGTTAACTTTGGAAAAAGTTGAAACGTTTACACTGTTTTTTGTTATATGTAAGTTTTCATTATTAAAAATAGTAAAGATAACATCAAAACGGCCGAAAGAAAACTTTATGCAGTGCTCACATTATCGCGAACGGCCTATACTACTGCTCTGACGTAAATATTTTATTGGTTCAGGTTAAAAACACGAGCAGTCCAAGAAGCATAATTGTAAGTTTTGTACGTTTATTTGACGTATCATACATATAATAATACCTGTTCGTGGAGCGCAAGAGAGGGCTTGTCCGTGCAGTGTTGCCACATTGTGCACGTAAAATGCCGTACGACATTTTTCCACTTACATTTTCGTCTCCAGTTTAGTCCAGGATTCGCTTGGTGTGTTTATGTGCTTGTTTCTTAACATCGTACTATACACACACGCCTGACAGAAATATGTAGGACCTCCCCTCCCTGATTGTTGAAGTACATCGCCGCGAGTTAGAAATGCGGTACCGTAATTCTGGTACACGTGGCAGGATCTCGGCACGACTGCGTACGTTAGGTCGGCATGCCTACCTCGTGAGGAAATTTAACCGTACCGTTGTTAATTATGTATGTCTTTCCTTCACTTGACATCTTCAAAACGCTGCTTCATCCTAGCTGCTTAAGGGCGTTCGCGTGGCAAAAATTCAAAATTTTATATTTGCTTGGCATATTGTTAGTTTTATATACATTACTTGTGACTACATTTTCCACTTGTAGAAATTTTTTAGCTCTCATAGTTTTCCCATGGCGGCATGTCAAAGTCACAATTTGCAAGTTACAGGAACATAGGTTTAACAAAAACCAAGTAACTTACTCGAATGAAATAATTTACACTGAAATTATATATAATGAGCACTGTGCTAAAAGATTTAAAAACACAGAATGGAATTTCTTTGTACTTTTTAAAAAAATTCGAAAATGACGAAAATTTACCTCATTTGTTGCAATTTTTAAAAAAGACGAAATGACTTTGTTTTGTGTTTTTAAATCTTTTAGCATAGTGCCCATTATATCTAATTTCATTGTAAATTATTTCATTCTAGTAAGTTACTTGGTTTTTGTTAAACCTATGTTCCTGTAACTTGCAAATACTCACTTTGACACGCCGCTATGGGAAAACTATGAGAGCTAAAAAATTTCTACAAGTGGAAAATGTGGTCACAAGTAACGTCTATAAAACTAACACTATACGAAGCAAATATAAAATTTTGAATTTTTGCCACGTGAACAACCTTAAAATGTCAAGGTCTCTGGGAAATATAACGTCAACAGCTTATTTATACGTGGCCGAGCGTGGTTTCAGAAGCGTCTTGAACGCCATCACTGCGGAAGGGAACTCACGCTAAATGCTAAGGCCGCTGTCTGATTAATTTATGAAAATTTATTTTTCAATAGTTTTAGTACTTTTTTAGAATTTATTTTATACGTAATACTCGACTGCGTTTGTAATGAACAGTATTGCTTCAGGGTATAAGCCGCGTCGCAAGACAATGCTTAGACACGTTATACTGCTAATTCATCAATTAATAACTATTACCATCCAATACAAGTCTTCACAAAAATTGCATTCACGTATGTTGACATGTGCTCGGAAATATTACCCCTTCATACATTAAATACGGGTTGGTTAACCCATATTGCTTAGAACGTTGTGTTCATACGCTATAGCGATTTGACATTACATGTGAGTAATCTGCATGCAAACATTAATTTAAAAAAAAAAAGGGGTTACCTTTTGCAGTTACTTCTAATTCCGATCGCTTCTTCTCTAATCACATGTTCAGTTGGGAGGTGGATGTATGTATACCTGGGACTTAGGCAGGCAGCAACACTGTCGTGTATGACATGTCAGTTTCTTAAGGCGCCCGCCTACTGTTTAAGCGAGGCACGACGCCAAGGGCGATGTTGACCGGCTGATCTGGCGCGGTATCGCCTCTACCGCAAGACACAGAAACGGCGTGCAGTGGTATCGTAGATCACTCGCCTGACTGACACTTTCAGTGGCGACCCCGTCTTTTTATTGGTGAAAAGTTTTAAACAAAGTCAATTGCATGTTCGTAGAGTGGTTTTACACGAATCCCGTTAGTAATTTTTCAGATATAACAGGTCGATAAAGCTGGTTTTAGCCGTTTTGAGGAGCTCCGAAATTATTTTTTTATTCGACGTGATGTTTTGAAACGACTCATCAGTTATCGTTTGGGGTGTATTTTCTTTTCGTGCATAAATACATTGAGCATATGAGGAATAGTTTCTTTAAAAAAATCGTATTTTCGAACACACTGCAACGCATTTTAAGCGCGTGATATGCGAGGCCCTTAAGGGCGTCCAAGTAGGGAAAAATCATGTTTTTATATTTGTATGAAATAGTGATGTTATGTAGACGTTACACGAGAGTATTTTCCTCTTACAAAAATATTCAGCTCAACCAGTTTTCCCATAGTAGTACTTTAAAGTCAAATTTTGCTCATTTTAAATTCTTATGAGCCGTAAAAACCAATGAACATAAATTTAATATATCTCGTTGAAACGACATGTCAGGGGCTATTGCTTGACATATTTTAAAATTTATTACAAAATATTTTTGTAAAAAAAAATAGATTAGAAAAGGCAAAAAAAAAAACTTAAATGCAGCATATTTTTTTTTTAATTACAAAAATATTTTGTGCTAAATTTTATAACATGTCAAGCAGTAGCCCCTGACATGTCGTTTGAGTGTGATTTTTTAAAATACATTTATGTTCATTGGTTTTTGCGGCTTATAAGAAATGAAAACGTGCAAATTTTGACTTTTAAGTGCTCTTGTGGGAAAATAGGTAGAGCTATTTTTGTTTTTGTGAGAGGAAGATGCACTCTCAAGTAACGCATACAAAACTATCACAGTATCATACAAATATAAAACTACTTTTTTTCCCCCACTTGAACTCCCTTAAGGGCGCGGTCACCTCAGTTTTCAACGTCTTTATTTATTTTTATATTTGTACCAGACTTTGTTTTCTTATTTTAGACATAAATTGTGATAAAATCTTCATCATAGGAAACCTTTGTATCTCTCATAGTTTTTGTGTAATGAGTCGTAAACGTCAAAATTTGCACTTTACTGTTTTAAGTACGCCACTAAAACCAACTGACATACCAAACTGACAAAATTCACAGTGTATAACAGTATTGTAGGCTATGATTTGACATATATAAAAACAAAGTAAAATACTTTTCGTATTTGATTTAAAAAATGCTAAATTTTGAAATGAAAATTTAAAAAAATCGATTTTTTTTTTTAAATACAAAATATATTTTTTTTTGTTTTTATGTATATCAAATCATAGCCTACAACATTGTTATATAGTGTGCATTTTTTCAGTTTGGAATGTCAGTTGGTTTTAGTGGCGTACTTAAAACCGTAAAGTCCAAATTATGACGTTTACTGCTCGCTACGCAAAAACTGAGAGGTACAAAAATTTCCTAAGAGGAAGATTTTATCACAATTTATGTCTAAAATAAGAAACAAATATCTGGTACCAATATAAAAATAAAAAAAGACTTTGAAAATTGAAGTGAACCGCGCGCTTAATGACACTTGCTTGTCATTTTATCGTTCCAATGCGTCATGTGCACGTCTGCTGTTCTGCTTCATCGTCTGATTGGATTATTTTACTCTCTCTTGCCGTAGCAAATTACAGACGTTCGGAGTCACAATAACTTTATTCTGATTGGTGCAGTCAAATGAGAGACCTGTCTGAACAAAGACACGCTGCCAATAACCATGAAGCAGAACTGCCGATGTTCAGGTAAGACACTGAAACAAAGTGGGGCAAACATCTTTTAGCGACATAATCGTGGCCCTACTGATTGATGGTTGTGTGTATTATACGCGGTTATGTACCTTCTCAGGTCGTGTCTCAATGGACGACTTGAAGTACGCGCCCTCTGACGTCACATCGCAGGGGAAGAGTACTGTGGGAAACAAAGCTTGTTCACAAACATGCTGATTTGTTAGTTGGTGATGGTAGAAACTAAACATTTTGTGCACTCGTAGACTTGCACTCGTGTAAAAAATATTAGTTTCAATTCCATGGTTAAGATACGCAAATACATAAGATCAGTGTTTTACCTGAAAAAGCGGAAAATTCCAAACAAACAATCAATTTTCTTTAGATACATCTCATCCGGGACATGTGAAGCCAAACGCCTGTATGAAGGTTATGTTCGGTTGCGGTATCCATAGAGGTAGGAATTGTATCCCACACAAGACTGGAGCTCCGCCTCTTTTCAAGTCGTCCATTCACCCGAAGAGTGCTCTTACGTGCTCTCACTCTCGCAAATACGTCACAACCACGGCAGAGAAAGAGAAAGAGAGAGAGAGAGAGAGAGAGAGAGAGCACTTTCCACCTTACTCAGTTCATTGAGAATACGAAAGAGCGAGAGAACGGAGTTGTATACTCGCTCTCGCTGCTGTCTCATGCTCTCTGGCATACGACATCTTGGTTACAACTATAGTTTGAAGTTAGTGACGAAACGTGCGTCATATATTGCAAATATTTCGATAATTATACATTAATAATTATTTCTAATCAACAGTATGGAGAGAAATTCAGTTAACATTATCGGACCTAATATGCGTTTAAATGAACAAATTAAAACATTTTGGTGCCCCCTATAAACAGGTATTCCCCGCCTGAAATACGACGCCGGTATGTTTAAAATTTTTATTTTAATCGTCCACAAATGTATTTAATATGTTAATAAGTTAAATTAATAAAATTTTCGCAGTTGTAACCTTAGCATCGTCTGTTTACAAATACGAGAGAGCATCGTCCCAACTGGAAAGAGCGAGAGCACCAGATAGCAAACAAGAGCTCTCTCTTGTTATTGTGCGGAATAGTACTCTCTCAACAGAGTACTCTTTAAATTGAGACACGGCCTGGGAATTAAATCGGTTATTCGTCTGAATTTTATTCGGCGGCGTGACCTTGGCGCGAAAAGTGCGAAGTGAAGGTGCGGGATATATGGCCTTCTGTCGAATGATGCGATCTCAGTTTCTGACTTCCCCTTCCTCCGGACCTCCTCTCACGGTCCATACTACCTCCCCCCCCCCCCAGATTACCCCTTCCCCCTCAGCCGTCATCTTTCCCCTGAGCTGCTCCGCGTGGCACTGACGAGCTCGCGCGGCGTTTTGCGTCACCCGCGATCACGTGACGAACTTCAGCTGGCGTCAATTTCCCGGCAGTGCGCGGTTAGCTACGAGTTTCATCTGCAGTGTACTTGCGAACGTAGGAGAGTGGGAGTGATGTGATACGGCTGCCCTCGTACGCTTATATGTATATAGGATGTGTCATGTATGGGTCTTCAGGTGTATTTACGCTGGTGTTTTTAAGTGTATTGACATTTTGATTCCTGCTTTGCTCAGATAACGTCTGCCCAACGAAAACGTGTCATCGATTTCGTCATGTTAAGACTGCGTGGTAGATAAATAAACGCTGGAAACATCAATTGGTTTCTACACTTTTTTCGAAGCCAATATGGATAAAATACTCAATGACAATCCTAGATAATGATATTTGTCAACTTTATGAGTAAATATGTATCCAGAATTACTAATTCGTTACGCGTGATCTCTTGCGCCGCAGTTAAATGCACGAGATTCCGGCGTCAGAGATTGTGCCGCAGAAGTTCGTAACACTGGGAACTATTTTCTTTAAAACGTTGGCTAAAGCTATTGTCTAGGATTGCTATTGTTTAATTTTTTCAAATTGGCTTCAAGAAACCTGCAGTTATAGATTAAAGTTTTTAGCGTTGAATTAAGTGCCACGCCCTCTTAAGGGGCCTCCCTACCTAGCGATTTAGGGCTATTTTTTTTACGAAACTATTAGGCGCGAATTATATTTGTGTCCCTACGAAAAGAACACACACTTCAAACTATGCCGCTATAGCTTGAAAAATTCGGCGCGTTTATTAGGAACATGAATTTCAGGCCCTTTAAAAATGGCCAAAAATGGCTTTTCAAGACTGCCGTATCTGGAAGAACAACAACCGGTTTCGAAAAAAAAAAAAAAACAATACAAACAAGCGTTAGCCTTTGAACTATGCTGACCACAAATAAAATAATGTGTCGCCGCATAAAGTGCCATAGGAAAATTGATAATAGTAGAGAACTGCAAGCCAGCTGAGTGGCTTGCGCGGAGAGGCGATAATATATTACATACGTCGGTTAACTGCAACCTTACCGCTCCTACCTCACACACACAACACATCCTATGTAGGGAGGCCCCTTAACATCCCGATTAGTGGTGACACGCAGTTTTGTGAGCGTTTCTCGTGTAGAAGCTTTAATTTTATTTCGGCAATCGATAGAGTGGCTTCACTATATAGTACGTAGCTATAAGTACGCCGAGGAGCTAAATGACATTTGATCGGAAAAATAAAATCAAAGTGTTGTTTTTTTTTTTATGAGCGTAGTTTCAGTTCGAAAAATCTTAATTTCTTTCATAAGTGTGATTAGATCTGTAACAACAGTAGCGGCTAAGAACTATTTGTGATGTCTATGATGTTATCAATGTTGTATTCTATTCGACATTTAGGTTAAAGTTCCCTACATTCACCTTTAAAAAATGTTACGGCACAAAATGCAGAAATCCAATATAGCGACGATCCCTCCTTCTTAAGAGTTAGTGCACCTGGCGCGGGAGACGTGCTGTAGTGTGAGTTTTTCATGTATATTTACTAATAATGTTTCTAATGCGTTTACCTACGAAAAGGAAAAAACACTTCAAAAAAGTCCCTATGATTTTAAAAATGCAGTCCGATAATTAAAAACATGATTGCCAAGCTCCTCAAAAGTGCTAAAATTGACTTTTTCACGTTGCCGTAGCTGGGAAAATATCAACCGTAATCGTAAAACAAAATCATAGAAACCTGCATTGGACTTTACCACATACTTTCCACACGTAAAATTATAGGGTCATCGCTTGAAGTCTCGTTGTAAAACAGTTACTACGTAAACACTGCACTCTAGTTTAGTCCTCCGCGCCTAGAGGCGATGAGGTGTTTGACGCACGGGTTATATTCGACTTATCGCCTACCCCGTTTCCGTGCCTCAAACGTAAAAAAAAAGCTACGGTTAACTAACTCTTAAGATTTGCGCTTGTATTGAACGGTTGCCCGGCGAGTGTACAGAGGTGATGATGGCTAATGAAAGGTTCGCGGGTTTAAAGTTTATAATCACCAAATTTGTTCCTCGTAGCCACATCGGGTTACATGTAGAATTAACCTTACAGTAAGCAGTTCGCTAATGCCGGAGTATTATGACCCGTTTGGAAATGTGCGTTCTTCCTGTAATCGAGTGCTGGTGACCTGTACCCCGCTGTGTTGAAGTTCTAATGACAGTGTGAAATCTACGCGGTTTTAAAAGTAAATATGAAAAATAACTACGTAACAACCCTAGATAATTGTACTAGCCAACGTTATGAGCAAACATTTACCCAGAATGATGCATTTATCAAGCGTGATGTGTTCCGCCACAATTAAATGTTGAGTCCGTTACTGTTCTTCAGAAATGCGTTACTCGAGAAAAAATTTTGCTAGGAAAGTTGGCAGAAACTGATGCCTCATTTTTTTTTTTTGCAAGTTGGCTTTGAGAAACCTATAATTTTAAACTGAGGATTTTAGCTCAGAATTGTGTACCATACTCTTTAATGTGCGACCGCCTGGTAATACCTCAAATTCGCTGCAGTGTGTTCGGGAAATGAGATATTTCCCCCCCTGGATTTAGAATTTTAAGTGTGTAAAATATATTTGTTGTATTTTGTTAGTTAAATAATGCTAACTTAAGCACATAAAACTTAAGTTTTATTATTAAAGTTTCTAATTTATACATTCTTAATTAATATAAAAGATGCAACAAGGTCACTGTCGCCTAAAAATTCCCCTCCCCCCCCCCAGAATAACCTGAAATGACGTCCCTGCGAGTGAGAAAGCAAAAGTGTGGCATTTCGAATATTTATTGTCAGTTTCTGATATTAGCAACTGTCGAACTCGGAATGAAATGAAAATTAAACTACTGCGTTTTTCCCGCCTTCAGGCAGGGTCACAGTGTGTGTGAAAGAAGGCCGGGGTTAAGGCCTTGTTACGGAGTTTTGCAGTGATTTCGAAAATATTTTTTTATTGCTACCTAATACTCATCAAAATTTCGCTGCCCGGTTTTGACACTTAATGTAATAATTTGTAGCTGAATTTTTTGTAGGATTATACTGAACGGTTTTTTAGATTTCATTACCCAAAGTACCATGTTTTTCGTCGTGAAAATAAACAAAAATGAAGGGAATTATTTTTTTGCTGGCGAATGGTACATTATTTAAAAAAAAAAAAAAAACGCGTCTACAATATTGTGCATCGTGTGATTGCACATTGACTCAAATTTTTTCAAAACTGTTGGTTAAAAAATATTTGAGTTATTGGCACCAGTCTGAAAAAAAACTCGGGAACAAGCCCTTAAGGTTGTGCCGGCTGCTCGACTAGGGAGGCGTACCTGTCGCCCTCCAGCCTGAGGTGAGATGAGAGTGGAGCAGCGACGGAACGAGACTGCGAAGGAAACGGGGGTTCCCCGAGAAACAGTCGACCAATGGCAACGTCCTTCACCAGTCCCTACCCGGAGAACAGACCGACCACCGTGAATAAAAGGCGGTTCAACTCTTGGATTAGACTGAGCAACTTCTTCTCTTCATTGTATAGTAACTAACTGGTAAGTATTGTGTCTAGGTTCAGCCATTAACAACTGTGCATAGTCCGGGGAGCAGTTGTAGCAATTTCACGGTTCTAATATAGATGGCAGGCCACAGATTACGTAAATCCTGACGTCTGCAATTTAAACATTGTTTCCTCTTTAGTAATTTTTTTTATATATAAGGATTAAATTAAATTGTGTGCCAAATTTTTACTATAAATAATTTCTACAAACGTAATAATAAATTACTTTATAAAATATTTAAAAAAAATTTTTCATTTTGGATACATTTACATTGATGTTTTTGTATAGTATATACATTATAATTGCTGCGTTTGCATGACTAATAAAAATATTCTTGTAATGTGTTTTAAATATTTCCATCTGGTTTCTTGGACACTTTGGAATTATTTTTAGTGTTACACGTGTAGCCTATTTAATTTTTGCAATACGACAAACTTTTTTTAAAGAAAGTATTGTAATCTCAACATCCCTACAACGTTACGCTGCAGTTTTTGACTATTCTCATCGTAGCTTGTATATTTTCTACAAGGTTCCCCGGGTGACGTAGCGGCTTGCCTCCAACCACGGCGATCCAGGTTCGAATGTTCGCATGTAGGAATCGGATCGTACGATGCCTTTTAAAAGACAGGATCTCTCAGAGGTATTTCGTTTCAACCACTTCTTCATTCCGGCGTTGCTCCATACTGACTTCATATCACCCCTCACCAGCGCTAGAAATTGATGGCAGCTCTTAAGGGGGAGTGTTTGACAATTTTACTATATTTTCATTTTTTGAGCCATAACATTTATTCATGTTGTATTATCAAATGTTCTCTTCGACAAAGCATAGTATGTATTCTTGGTAAACTGATTGACATAATTAATAATGGAATCTTTCATTAATTTGTCGCGCAGAATCATTACAAGAAAAATGCTAACTTTCAAGAATCCCCTTGTAGTGATTCTGCTTGGCAAATTAATGAAAGATTCCAATATTATTTATGTCAAGCAGTTTACAAAGAATATATAATACGCTTTGGCGAAGAGAACTTTTTTATAATACTACATGAATAAATGTTATAGTTCAAAAACTGAAAATACAATAAAATTATCTAACTCTACTCCTGAAAAGTGCGTGGTATATATTGAGCACCATAAGCATCAGTTTCGTGTGGGTTTCTCAAAGCCAATTTGCGAAAATAAATCTTGGCAATTGTTTTTACCATATTTTTTGAGGGAAAGTTTTTCTCGGTTAACGTATGTCTGAAGAATAATCTTTGATGCCGAAATATCGTACATTTAATTGCGGCGCAAGAGATCACGCTTAACAAATACATCATTCTGGATAAATGTTTGCTCATAAACTTGGCTAATCAAGGATTGCTATTTTGTACTTTTTCTATGTTGACTTTCCAAAACGTGTAGATCTCGATTGAAGTATTCAGCGCTTTAGCTGGCAAGTGTATTTACATTCCCGTTTTCTTCACCCGACTAGCAGCTCCATCGCGCGCCAAGGATGTCGGGAATCATGGCAGATCCCCAGTCGCCAAACACTGCCGAAATAGCAGCTGGGAACATTCTCGGAACCAGCGTGTGTCCTTCACTATGAGAGGATTGCGTACAGCGGCGGCTACAATTAAAAGCCAAGCCGTCGTCTTCTCCCACTCCCATTGGCGGCAATTAGATGACGTGCGCATCTGACCTGCTTCCCGCCTGCGTGGTAGTCAACGCCGTCCTTCAGAGGAGTTCCGGCTTCCAATTCCTCTGCTACTAGCCGTGGTAGGTAAAGTTGAACACACTTTGGAGCTTCGCCTACTATGCGCTTCAAATACGTCGTAACGTGTTCGTAAAATACGTTTTTTGTTTACTAAACTATTCCACTTGTGCCAAAAAAAAAAAAACACTTCAAACGATAGCTGAAAGGGTGGTTTCTAAATATCACGTTAATTAGAAGAAGGCCCCTCAAAATGGCTATAAAACAGTTTTTTAACGTGTTACATCTGAAAAAAACTACTCACGGGATTCGTGTGAAACTACTCTAGAAGCATGAAGTGGACTTCGCTTAAAACTTTCCACCAATAAAAAGATGGGTCACCAGTAAGTCAGGCGAGTGATCGACGATACCACTGCACATTATTTCAATGTACTGCGCTAGAGGTGATAGCGCACCAGATGATCCGGTTAGCTTCGCCCTTAGCACCGTAGCAAGTTGCAATTATTAATATTTGGAGAAAAATCTTAACGCGTATAACGTGTTTACATCTAGGAAAATAACGCACATTTCAAACTAGATTTTCAGGCCTCTCAAAATGGTTAAATAAAGGGGCTTTATTCAGACTGATGCCGTATCTAAGAAAATTCGAATCGGACCCATAAAACACAATAATATAAATAGCCGTTGGATTCTGAACCATAAGTGTTATATAAAATGGTATGTCCAACGCTTAGTTCCATAGAAAAGTGAATAAAGTTTGGCTGCAGTTCACCAAGTTACCGAGAGTGTTGTGCGTCTTTGGCGCTGCAATCAGGGCGGTCGGTCTCAAACTCCGCCCACTTTTTTTCCAGTTTTTACATTATGAAGTAAATACAGATTGCTGGAGCCATTCTTTAGAATTGTAAGCGAAGGAAGTATTTCATAAATTGATAAAAAATAAATTTTGATAAATTGTTTATCTTAGTGGGAGGGAAGTGGGCGGAGTTTGAGCCCGGCCGCCCTGATTGCAGCGCCAAAGACGCACGCGAAATTTTCCTTTCCCTGCTAATTGTCGCAGAGAACGGGGTAGGCCTGCGCAGAACGAATGCGCAGAGACGAACTAACGTTAATGAACAGTCGATTGGGAGCCACTGGGAGCAGAGTGTACAGTCGCTTGTGTCTGTGGATCTGTTACACGAGTAGCCAGTAGCTTTGAAGAGTCGAGGAACAAGTTCTTCAGTAACACGGCTTCAGTAATAACAATAGTTTCTTATTCGTTTATTCTTGTAGGAATGTCAAGGCTGCATGCTCGTGGCACAGAATACTTAGGAATACAGAAATGAAATAGCCGGTAGAACTGCAAACTCCGCCACGCACCCTCGCCGGCCAGCAACATTGCGGGAACGCCTATCGCCAATCTGCGTAAGGAGTCTGCCCTGCTAGTCGGTAGCCAGGCCGATAGGAAACATGTAGAGCCAACCTCGGGTAGCCAATACGTGGCGAAGTTTCCCCGCTTCAAACGAGCCGCCATTTTATTTTGCGTCTGTATTACTGTGTGCTCATGGTTAGAGCTACGAAGTTTCGCGAAATGAATTTTGTCCCATTTGTTTCAGTGCCATATGTTCACTTATGTAGTTCTGCTTCATAGACAGTGATTGGATGTTCTAAGTCTCGCATATCTTGAGGTTCTATCAGCAAATCACAGACTGTGTTGTGTCGCAGTAACCTTACTGTGATTGGCACAGTCAAATGAGAGACGTCACTTCACAGAGACACGCTGCCAATAACCATTGAAGCATAGCTGTAGGCACTGAAACAAACTGGAGCGAAATTATTTTCGCGGAAATTTCGAGATCCTACTCTAGGTGTATATTCGGGTTCTATCCTTTCAAAGACGAGATCGCTTCGGCTCTGAAAAGCTGGTCTCGTTACTTTACGCGGATTACTGTTTTAACACCTCAAGCTTAATTTTTGCCATGCCCTGACAAACCTCGTGTCTTTTTTTAAAGAGTTAGTTGAAAGTGAAGTGAGATTTTGATCAGCGCTTAACATCAAGGTCTTTTAGCGCTGGTGAGGGGTGATATAGGACGTGATGTGAGTATGGAGCAGCGCCGGAATGAAAGGGCGGTGTAAACGGGAGATCCCCGACATAACCCGCCGACCAGCGGCGTCGTCCGGCACGATTATCACATGCGAAAATCCGGGGTCCTAACCCGCTGGGAATCGAACCCGGATCGCCTTGGTGGGAGGTGAGAGGTCTAACCCCTCGGTCACCGCGCCACAGAGTTAGTTGGACCTGGCGCATGAGTTGTGACATAGCGTGGTACGAAAAGTGTTTTTTTCGCGTAGTATAACTATCAAACGTGTTTTCAATATGTAGTCTATGTTTACGAAAAGATGACACACTTAAAACTATGTCTCTAGCGTTTTAAAAATACCGCTAGCTTATTAAAAACGTAATTACCAAGCTTCTCAAAAGTGATAAAACTTTTTTTTTTTTTTTTTTAGATTGCTGTATCTGGAAAACTACCAACCGTACTTGTAAAACAAAATGATGGCGACCTGCGTTGGACCTTACCTCATACTTTCCACAAATAAAATAATAGGGTCACCGCTTAAAGTCCTGTTATAAAACACTTTCTACGAAAACACTGCACGCTAGTTTAGTATTCTGCGCTTAGAGGCGAAGCGGTATTGAACGCACGCGTTGGAATCGACTTATCGCTAGAGATGATGGTATATCGCGAAAATGTTTTGTGCCAACATAGCCTTGAAAACACTGACACAACGTAGCTGTATATAGACCAATAACGTGCATCAAATATTAAAATAGCGGTATTCTTATTGGCTTAGTCAAATAGGGCAGTAGCTCCACGTACAAGGAAAAGCCAGTAATCTTTTGATAAGCTGAACGTACGTTGAAGCCTAGCAAATAGTCAAGTTTTCCCGCGATAAACCATCATCTCTACTTATCGCCCTTCCCGTTTTCTTACTTCAAACAAAAAAAAAAAATCTTATTGTCAACTAACTCAAGGGCGCCGCCTACCTGCGGGTAAGAAGCGATGGAGCTGTAAGGGCGACCTTGAAGCGCGCATCAAATGCCGCATCGGCCAAACGAGCCAAGCGCCGAACTAGCGTGTGAGATTCCCATTGATCCATTCTTACTGTGGGATTTTAAGGCCATGCCTGGTAGTTTTGCAGTTATTTCGAAAATAATTTTTCCAAAATGAACTAATATCTTTATCACAAAATCGCTACATTGTTTTGTCACTAATACATGAAAGTTTCTATCTGAATTTTTCCGTTGCAATGAACACAATGGATTTTTATATTCTTGCACCCAAAGTATCACATATTTTAGCATGAAAATGAGCCAAAATGGCACAAAATATTTTTTTTTACTGGCAAACGACTCTTTTTTTTTTAAAGCCTACATATAATTGTGCATAGTATGACTTCACACGCTCTCAATTTTTTTCAACCCATTTGGTTGAAAACTTTTTGAGTTTTTTGCACCAACGTGAAAAAAACTACCGGGCATGGCCTTAAGTGGTGACCATTTAATTTAATTGGTGGAATGTCTGTAACAAATTTCAATGCACATCTCAATCTGAGTTTCACATACATCCGGTCAGTTCATTGTGAAGTACTGTAGCCTGAAAAGGCCGTTGTTAGGTATATTGGCGGGCTTAGCATGGTGTCACACGAGGAATAGTATTCGTAAAGAAACCTGTTTACGAATAGACTGCGACGCATTTATTGCGTGTGATAGACGACACTCTTAAAAGTTTGTAGTAACTACATAAATGCTAAAACATAACTTTTATGTACCCATTTTTTGAACGTGAGTACGTAATAACTCACAACGCAACAATCTTAGATAATAATATCAGCCAACTTTACGGGCAAACATTTACCCGAAATAATGAATTTGTTACTTGTAATCGGTTTCACCGCAGTTAAACCCATGAGATTTCTGCATCAGCGAGTGTTCTACAGAACTATTTACATGGGAAAGTTGGTGAAACACATCTTCTAACGGTGATTCGTTTCTTCCGTTAGTCTTCGATAAATCTGCTATTTTTAACTGATGCTTTTAGTACTGACTTATGTACCATCAGGGGCGGATTTAAAGGGATGGAAAAGCCCCCCCCCCCCTTTTTTTTTAAGGTTAGATTTTTTTTTACTCTTTTCTAATTTAATTTTTATTATCACTATATACTTTTAAGATCTAATTTATTTTAAAATATTCTTACTTATGTAATTAAATTTTTTGTGTGTAAACGCCTTTAAAAGCACCATTTCGCATCTCTACAATCAAAATTTTAGATGACCCCCGGACCCCCCCCCCTCCGCTTTTGTCTTGGGGTGTATGTATACACACTTTTTAAGGCATAGCCCTCCCCCCTCCTCGCAATGCTGGATCCGCCACTGTGTACCATGCACTTAGAATATAGCCGCCTCGAGTCAGCGAGCCAAGTGTTAGCGGCCGGCGACGACCGTGACCTTGAACGCGCGGAGTAGTTGTGCGAGGATGTTTACTCACGGCTCTGTCGTCGCCCTGTGCCGAGGTCGGTGCGTCGACTGTGTTTCTCCGGGGTGCGGGTGTCGAGGTTATGTTTTCGCGTCCTCGACCTCACCGAGGGCCTCCTGTGCAGAGCAGGTTAAGATTAGACAAGATTTTATTCCACAATGTTTACATTATCGCGAACACCTATTGACGCTTGCCAACGCTGTGGCTGTCCGCTCAGGAAGTGCGGTATACTACACCTGTTTCGAGGTGTCGGCTTGTATCGCCCTGCGTGATCGCGAACTTGCAGTTCATCAGTGACCCGTCGTTTCCGCCGACGTACTATCATCTTTGTGCATTCTTACAGTTTTACCCAGCATATGTGTGGTACGTTATTTACTCGGAATAAATTATTTACCCGGGATATGGGTGCATTATTTGTTCGGAATATAATTGGTGCATTATTTACCCGGAATATGCTTTGTGCATTAATTACTCGGAATAGGCCTATGCTTTGTGCATTATTTACCCGGAATATGCTTGGTACATTTTACCCGGGACATGCTTGGTGCATTTTACCCGGAACATGCTTGGTGCATTTTACCCGGGACATGCTTGGTACATGATACCCGGGACATGTTTGGTACATTTTACCCGGGACATGCTTGGTGCATTTTACCCGGGACATGCTTGGTGCATTTTACCCGGGACATGCTTGGTGCATTTTACCCGGGACATGCTTGGTGCATTTTACCCGGGACATGCTTGGTGCATTTTACCCGGGACATTCTTGGTGCATTATACCCGGGACATTCTTGGTGCATTATACCCGGGACATGCTTGGTACATTTTACCGGGACATGCTTGGCGCATTTTACCTGGGAAATGCTATTTTACCCGGGAAATGCTATTTTACTCGGGAAATGCTATTTTACCCGGAAAATGCTATTTTACCCGGAAAATGCTATTTTACCCGGGAAATGCTATTTTACCCGGGAAATGCTTGTTGTATATTACCCGAGAAATGCTTGGTGTATTTTACCCTAAAAATGCTTGGTGTATTTTACCCGGGAAATGCGTGGTGTATTTTACCCGGGAAATGCTTGGTGTATTTCACCCGGAATAAACTTGGTGCATTTTACCCGGAATAAACTTGGTCCATTTTACCCGGGAAATGCTTGGTGCATTTTACCTGGAAAATGCTATTTTACCCGGGAAATGCTTGTTGTATATTACCCGGGAAATGCTTGTTGTATATAACCCGGGAAATGCTAGGTGCATTTTACCCGGGAAAT